>JADRCH010000019.1:11403191-11455289 GCA_019843965.1 Rhynchomys soricoides | reverse complement strand
AGAGAGAGAGAGAGAGAGAGAGAGAGAGAGAGAGAGAGAGAGAGATTGGTCCTGGCATGAACTTTTGAAACCTCAAAGCCTGCTCCAGTGACACATATCCCTCAAAAGGGGACACAATTCCTCCAACAAGGCCACACCTCCAAACCCTTCCTCATATAAGTATTTACTTATAGGTAATGAATGAAACTCTCATTCAAAGGATTATATTCTGTATTGTTTCCTTTTCTGTCTTTACTAAATAAATAATAATAATAATAATAAAATAATAATAGTTTCATGTAATTTTAGAAACATCCTACCACATTTCCTGGGAGCTTGGCCCACCTTCGGACCTCTCTCAGTTCCCTTTGCTCCATCCAGATAAACCCAGGATTGATTGCAACCATGTCCCAACCCAGGAAAGCTGAGAGTTGCTGTCCATGCTCAACTGATTCCTTTTTGGCTCCTCTTTTGTTCCTTCTTGCTAGCTACTGTCCCAGTTTCTCTCTCTGTGTGTCTCGGTTTCGGTTTCTCTCTCTCTCTCTCTCTCTCCCACTCTCTCCTACTCTCCCACTGCACCTTTACTCAATGAATGAAAAACACTTAGACAATTTTATTATTTTAGAACTTGCCAGATAGCAGAATTTCTGGGAGCAGAATCTTCTGCCCTAACCTTATCAGCTAGCCTCTATTAGCTAGCCTATATCAGCCAGCCTCCACAGAGCTCCTTGGTTATCTGTAGGTGGCAGAGGCTACCGGTTCTAGCTTCCCCAAGATCTTACATGGTTGTTTTGTGCTTCTTCTTCCAAAACCTGGCTGAAAAGCACCTTCTCTTTCCTCACATCTTTCTCCTTCTCCTCCTGGGACCTGGAAGTCCCATCTATACCCTTTGCCCAACAATTAGCTTCTGCCTTCTTTATTGACCAAATCAAGAACCAATTAGTGAACCAGACTTTAGTATCAGTACCTCCCCCTACTACTACAACTACTCCTAGTAATAATAATAATATTAATATTAATAATAAAAATAATAAAATTTCCTTTTCTTTGGCTGCATTAATTTTCTTATATTAGTAGTTCCTTTATATCCATATCAACAAAATAACAGAAGATAAAACAGATCAAGTTTGATTCTAAAGAATCTTTAGAATTAAGACCTTTTGTGACAGTGGATATGATTTTTGAGAATGAGATGAGATATTCAGATCTCCCCAGATTTTATAAAATAAAATATAGCTTTGCCTGTGAAGATTTTGTTTCAGTGCCAGACACAGAAAACTGACTGAGATTAGTCTCGGGGCAGATACTTGTTCCTGTGGCGTAGCAGGTGTAAGGGTGGGATCTTTATGGTATGGCCCAGGTCAAGAGGAATGTCTTGCCTCTTCTTACTTAATGGAAAAACCATTGTTATAACTTACATCTGTAAAATAGGCAATCAAGATAGGAAAAATACAGGAATATTGACCAGAACAGCAAATTAGACTGCTCTAAAAATTGCTCTTGATGGTTCATTGCAACAACCATTCAGGACCAATTCTAACTGTCTAATAGACTGTATTTTTAGTAGTTATTTTGTGTTTCCAAATAGGCTTCTTTCTTAGAAGAGATAGAATTTAATATAGAGATAAATAAATATTTTAGACAATAAATTATTCCCCTAAGGCACTGGCCATTTCACCTTTTGGTTTTGTTTTGTTTTGTCTTTCTGTTTGTCCACTTCCTAGCCTCCAGTAATCATTTGATCTTTTGTTCCCTTTCCATGGCCTTGGATTTTATATTCCATGTATAAGTGATACCATTTATTAGTTTTTTTATGTCTGGTTAAATCCGTTTAACACCATGTCCTTTGGATTCTTTTCTGTGTTATCATAGATGACAATATTTACTTTTTTGTTATATAAATAATAATCCAATTTATTCCTCTGTCTCTATATATTTGTTTCTTACTTACACATCAAGGGATTCTCAGATTGCTTTGATGCCGGTAATGCAGCAATAAACATGAATTGGAAACACCTTAAGATATTGATTTTGTTGTCTTTGGATATTAATATGTAAAATGTGATTGCTTGACCAACATGTTCAATGATTTATGGCAATCTTCTATTTGCTTTCCATGAAAGTGCTCCTAACTTCCATCTCCACCAATAATGCACATGTTACATTTTTCTCTGTGCTCTTGTCAACACTTACTGTATACCATTCTTTTAAATATTTACTTCTTGATTTACTTATTTGCTAATGTCTATGCATGTTGACTGTGCCATAGTCTGTACATGAAGGTCAGAGTACAACGTGTGGAGATTAGTTCTCACTGCATTCTGTGTGTCTTGTGTATTGACCTCATATTTTCAGTCTTAGTAAGTACCTTTACCTCCATTCATCATCTGTGTGCGTGTGTGTGTGTGTGTGTGTATGTGTGTGTGTGTATGTGTGATATGTATCTGAAGAGAGGTGAGGAAGCATTTAATTGCATCGATTCCAATTTCTGTGATTAGTGGCTCTATCTGTTCAGTACCTTTGTCCACTCTTAAATTAGACATTCGCTCTATGTGTGGAGTCATGTTAGTTCTTTACACAGTATACTTTACAGGTGCTTTCTCCCAGTGTCTCCTTGCTTCCGTTGGGGAACAAGGTCTTTTAGTTTCAGGCAGTCATACTTGATTTTTGCAACTGTTGCCTGTCCTTTGGTGTGATATCCAAAAAACAATACCCAGGATATCCCTGAATTTTGCAACTAGGATTTTTAAATCGTTTATTGAAGTCTCGATTGGGTTTCAACTTAATTATCGTATGTGCTATAAAATAAAAATCCAGTTTTTCTTTTAGGTGGGCAAATGCCCAATTTCTGAACACCTTTCAGAGGGACTTTACTTTGCTCATTGTGCATTCTCTATGCTTTAATCAAAGCAGCTTATCAGGTATGTGTGAACCTGTGTGTGAGCTCTCCACATAGCTCCATTGTTCTGCATATTATTTTACAAGGCAATGCCATTCTGCTTGATGAGTAATATAATTTGAAATCAGGAATGTGATGCCTCCAGCTTTGTTCTGATTTCTCAAAATTGCTTTGGCTAATCAAGTATTTTGTAGTTCTATACAAGTTTTAAGTCTGTTTTTGTATTTCTCCGAAAAAATACCATTGGAGTTTTGAAAGAGATGCCACTGACCCTATAGACTGCTTTGTGCATAGAGCCTTAAATTCCTGTCCTTCATGAACAGCTGGTTTCTTTCTCTTTGTGTTCTCTGATATCTCTTTTGTCAGTGTCTTAAGGTTGGCTTTGTACAAAGTTTTACCTCCATAGTTAGACTTGCTTCTTTTATTCAGAATGTCTGTATATGTTCACATGTGTGCAAATATTTATACATGTATCCATTGTGTTCATGCTTGTGTGGTACACTTGTACATATGAATACATGCATGTGGAGTTCAGAGCTCAACCTCAGGTGTCTTCAATTGCTCTCCACCTCATTCTTTGAGATAGGATCCATCATTAAGCCTACAACTAATGAATTTGGATAAGCTGGTTGGCCATCAAGCTCTGAATATTCTGGGTATCTGTGCCCCTCCAGTGTTAGGCTTATGTATGTGCATGGCTGGATTCAGCTTTCACATGGTGCTGGTATTCTAAACTGAGTGCTATTCTTGTGTACAATCATTGTACTGAGGAAGTCCTCTCTATAGTCTCTAGTTAAATTTCCCCCGTGCATTTTAAATTAGCTTTATGTGCTCCACATCAGAAGTGTAAGAATAGCCTGGATGGGTGATTCTCTGTCTCAAACTTCTTATAAACTGTAGTCACAATGACAGGAGCTCCATGGAAGATCCAAATCCTTGGTGTCTCCTAAGTGCTCCTAGACTACATAGTTGTGTAACAGCAGACAAGGGAGTACTCTACAGTAGGATTTTAAGATGTTGGATTTCCTGGAGCCGAATTAATAGGTGGTTGAAATCCACCTGATGTAGTCACTGGGCACTGAATTGAATACTCTGTATAAGCATTAAGTGCTTTTAACCAGTGAACTATTTTATCTCCCTCTGAATGTTTATTCTTAACTTATGTGTATCTATGTTTATGTATGTGTGTGGGTTTGCATACACATGCACACACATATATGAGCATATATGTGTATAATAATATTATGTGCACATATGTGTGCTGGTGCGAGTAAAGGCCAGAAAAAGCTGTGGGGGGATATCCTGGAGCTGGAGTCACAGGTGATCTTGCGTTACCTAAGGCCACAATTCTTAACCACTGAGCCATTTCTCCAGACTTTCATTGTAATGTCCTAATGTGTATCCATTAGAACCAACCAAAAGGCCTATATATGATTTCTTTTTCACACTGATCTCATTAGGAGTAACTAATAACATCTTAATAGAGTGTAGGTGTTATCTTTATAACAGGAATGTAGTTGATTGCTGATATTTTGTCCCACTCTTATAGTTAAAGTAGAAGTTCACGCTATTCTGGAGGAATATTCTGTAAATACCTTGGACATAGTGATTGATGACAGGTTAAGGAAACAAGAGTGGCTTTTCAGGAACCTCACCTCAAAATAGCAGCACTCTCTGGTCTTACTTACAAATGAGTTTTCTCAACAGTGCTCTATAACCTTTTAGAAATTTTCCAGCAAGGCAATAGTACTCCTTAATAGTCTGCTAACAGTAGCAATGCTCAGGATATGTGCTTTTTCATTGCTATTTTCAAGGTCTAATTATTTTCTCTGTGTTTGGGCAAGATAACGTAATGAGGAAATAAGACATTAGACACCATTAGACACCAGTCAGCCAGGAACAGAGTTTTCTTGATTTTAGCAAGGAGCTAGGTTTCCTAGCATAACTGTGCTTGTGGCTAAGTTCTTTGTGAAGGCCTCCTTTTTGATAGGTCACATAAAGCATAAAGGAAGTCTGCATGACTCTCGTGATCTTCAAGGCAAAGGAAAGACCATGAATACAAGAAGTATCCCTTCTAGCATGTACTGTTAAGAGTTCATTAACCTTAAAGTGTCAGTGCTCTGCAAACAAGCACTGTATGAGGTCACAGGCACCTGAGGATCTATTAGTGTGTGATACTGTCCTTAACACTATGCTTCTGTGTTCTTCATATTCTCTAGATGATTGAGTAGTAGCACAGTGTGCACACACACGTGCACACGCAACGAGCTAACAAAACTAAACAGAAAATCTCCGAAATCAAGGCTTTGTACCGACCACAGCTATTAGGGGGCCAAGGAAATACAAACTTTTGACTCTAGGGGAGAGTGTTTGCTTACTTGTCTGTAAAAGCCCATGATGTAACTAACGAACTGCCACATCATGTGTGCGCGTACTGGTCACTGACGAAAATGTACAGTACATGGTAAGAAGGAGCCAAGAGATTTCAGGATCCCTCATTTGTCTCCATGAAAGTATTTTTCACCTTTTTACCTCTATTAGGTTAAAGTCTGAGCCTAGCTGGGATTTGGACTGAGGTTTGTATCCTAAAGAATATTTATATAAGCATACAGTGACCTTATTCTATTTTACTCCCTAAACTTCTGCCCAGCTGGTAGAGTTGATTACAAATGATTATACATTTCCATAAATAAAACATCCTGGAATCTGGGCACATAGGTTAGTGCTGCTGTCTATGCCTAGTATGTGTGTGGCCCTGAGTTTTATCCTTAGTGCTGTTTTTAAAAAGGGAAAAGGAACAAAAACAAACAAAACAAAACTAAGGCCTATTCTGGAATTTCCCAAACACCTTTCTTTATTTCAGCTGTTGGAAAGTCTAAAAGCAAGCAAGTGATTGGATTACCTCCGTGATCACATGGACAATTCTACTCGGCAGCTCATAGTCCCATCGAGTTCCTGAAGTCCAGCAAGACTGGCAGCTTTGATGTTGGGCTCACAGACCTTAACCAAATGTGTGTGGAAGAGAGGAAAGATGCATGTTGTCATGGTTTAGCCACAGTGCCTTTTAACTGTATAAACTGAACAAACTTGAACCCACCAGGAAAGATGACCATGAGAAGCGTAACTCTTGATGTCTCTAACACTAAGGGGCAGGAATGTCCTGTAGGGAAAGTGCATGGTCACTGCTCCTTTAGTTTACAATGATCGAAGGGTCACAGGGGACCAGTGTATGTGATGTTCCATTTCTTGAGGGTCCTAATAACCTGACATGAGTAGTTCAATATATTTGACCACCAGTTTCCATAGCTGGAAAATTGAGGGCTTGAAGTGAGGATGAAAGAGACAATGAAAGGGACTTCAGTATTCTGACTGGACTAAAATAGATAGGATATCATCATCGTCATCATCATTGTCATTGTCATCATCATCATCATCGTCAGTGTAATAGTAATAAGAATAGTAATAATGCCACATGCAGCAAAGACATTGACCTAGCTGGTCTCAAGTACTATAGCAGAGTCAGACTCTAGGATTTCTGCTTGAATTTGTAATCATATTCACACAATGAACCTGATAAATCTCTCTTTAATATTTGAAGATTTTCCATTGTTTGATAGCAAAATTTTTGGCGGCAAGTATACATTTTGAAAGACTGGCTGTAATACACATACAAGGGTGTGCATATTCCTAGTGTGATACTTGGCGATTCTCCAACATTTAATCATTTATTTATTTATTTATTTATTTATTTATTTTCCAGCAGCCAGTTGAGATGTAGCACAGTCCTCCATCTACTACCTTTGCAAAGAAGGGCTCACAGACTAGTTCTGCCTGCTTTTGAAATTCATATAAATAGAACCATAGGGTTGTAGCTATTTATAGTTCAGCTCTTTGAGTCAACATTTTGCATTTGAGGTTCCATGTTTTGCCTATGGCAGTAGTTTCATTTTTAGTGCTACTCATCTTCTGCTGTGTGATGATACCCGTTCATTTTCCTGTTAGTAGACACTAGCAGTTTCAAGCTTACAGGGACTCTGTAAGCACTCTTATGCATGCCTTTTGGATGCCTTTGGGCAAACAAATGGGTAAATTTTGCTGTGCATCTACCTAGTTTTTAGGCAATTAAATATGCCATAATATACATATGTTTAACATCTCATTCAAAGTGTGAATGTTAATTTGTATACCAACTAGTGGTATCCTGAGATAGTCTAAATTATTTCCTACTTACCAGGAGTTTTTCCTTATTCACTAGGATAGTATTAAAACATCCAAGTGAGCTGACTACAGCTTTTAATGGGCTGGTCCTTGGTGTCAAGAGACCCCATAGAGATGTCTGGTTGCAGGGCTTGGCCTGTGATGTGGGTGAGACACTGTGGAGCTGTAAGCCTACTTCTGTTTCATGCTTTCATACATTATGATGCTGTCTCAACAGCTGTGAATTTATTTATCTTTTTAACACTTTCTTGGAAACTGACACTAGTTTGAAAGTAGCCAGATTCATAGAGACCACACAAGTTAAGAAGAGGAATATTAGATAACACAAATATGGACTTCAGTGGCGCCAGAGAACAAAGAAAGAAAAAAAAAATACTTGCTAGGTAACTGGTGGACCCAGGCATGAAATTCAGTAATATGCTGTTTAAACATAAAAGGCAAAGAAAAACTTGTTTGAAATCGTAGATGTGTCTGACGGCTAGTGTAAGGAATGTGTCTGTTTTCACACTGATATACTCTATACCTAAAGAAGTTTCAGCTTATCAAGGTTGCTTCCAATTTCTTCTCCAAAGAGAAGAAAATAGGTTATAAATATGGGATCTTGCATTAATTCAAACCATTCCCAAACCTCTGTGTTGAAGAAAGTTGAGCTAAAACCACGAAGTGTTGGAACTGATAATGGATGGAGTATCCACTAAGCTTGAAGTCCCACTCATGCCCCATTCCATCCTGAATCCCTGCCAGCTGTCTTTTGACCATCAAATTCCCCCCTAGAGTGGCACTAGAGATGCTGAATAATTGGTTCAAATCCCAAAGTTTCCAAATGGCTGCCATTTTCTAGCGAAGGTTTATCTGAGACTTTACTACCTCCCATTACCAGCCAGGCATAAAAGTGAGGTTCTGTACTCACTTTTGGTAGTAAACAGTAGGCTAATGATGTTATCAATGCAGACAGTGAGGTAGTAGCACTGACTGCCGCATGACTCTTTTAACTCTGCTGTGGTAGAAAGGCAAACCAAGCTTAGATGAACCCTCAACTTCCTTGCCCACCCCCAACTTCCTATCCATCCCTATCCATCTCTCATTCCTTCATGTTTACGTTTTAAGCTGCCCCATCCTTTTAGTAACCTTATATGTAAAATGGACCCTCAAGTTGTTCATAATTCTTGACCAAAATAACTGTGCAGCCCAGATCAAATGTGAGTAGACAGAAGACTCTCAGGTAGGGGGAGAAAGTGTGGACTCTATGATAATTTAGGGGAAGTTTAGTGCAACCAGTTCTTTCTGCATCCCTTTGGGATCCTGTAAGAACGCTTAGCACCTTGCTTTGCAACGACCACTCAAAGCGACTTGGAGTGCATTTTTTAAACTTCCTCACTTTGCCTTACTACATGGGCTTAAGGTCAATAAAAATGGATCATTTTGGTGTTCAGTCTCTTGTATTACCTACTATTATACTTGGATGATGGTGTAGGATCAGTAATTAAATGACCACAAAATCTAGGTGCCTCATCTAGTGATTGAAGATCAAAGTCAAACCTAGGTTGGCTGGGCAGCTCAGCATGGGAAAGCACCTGCTTCCCCAACCCGCCAATGTGAGTGTGCTCTCCAGAACCTGCATAGAGGTTGAAGGGGTAACTGACTTGAAAATGTTAGCCTCTGACCTTTATATGTGCACCATGACCTGTACAAATAACCCATGCAAATTAAAAGGAGCCAAATCTAGGCATGCCAAACTTAGTCAAGAAAAGCTAATAGGAAATAAACCAATTCCTAGTACTGTCCCTTTTCATTTATTCTAAAAATGCATGTTTATCTGTGAGATAATAACAAGAAAAATAAAGTTCACTCATTAAACGGACTCCATTCCACTGTCAACCCCAATGCATAAGAGTCAGCTTCCGTGTAGACAAGCTTATGAGTGGGAGAAGAAAGTCATCAGATGTGTTCTAGTGAAAATCATCATTAGATGTCTTCATTCCAAGCTCAGAGTGTACATACAGCAATCTGCTGCTGCCAGCATGTCCATGATAATTTACTTCTTTCTCTAAGACAGAATCATCACTATCTAAGCTGCCTTTCCCAATATCGGTTTCAGCTTTCCTTAATTATATATAAAAACCATTCTCCTTGTTAAACACATCGAACCCTTTACCTTTCAGAACATGCATGCAATGATTGTATTGGCCTTCGTGCAGTTACATACTCACAAGATCACACTATGGTTTCCCTGACTGCTGCACATAAGCCCTGAAGGTGTCTCTAGACTTCCTTGTCTCTGCAGACCTTCCCCCAGCCTGGTGTTCAAGCCAAGCTGGCAGCACAAGGTGTTTAAAGATCTAGAAACAGCCCCACTGCTCTATGCTACTCAAAATGGAATGTAACTTGGAATTTCAAGCTGAAGTGTATACTATAAGTCAATGTTCTGATTATAGATTGGTATTGATCAAGATTTGATGAGAATAAAATCTGACTTGCTCAAATTCTCCCTAACAGACAAAATATTTAGGAGGTCCATGAATAATAGACTTTTACAAACCTTACTAATCATCACATTCTCTTTGTTAGAGCCTCACTACTTTATCTCCTCCAGATGTTCCACTTTAAATCTATATAGCTTCAACAATCACAGTGACATTTGACTACCATATCCAGGATATACTTACATTGCTGATATTTTGAGTACCTATGATTCAGAAATTTCACCAGCAACCTTCAGTCTGTTTGTGCTGTGGAACCGGGCCCTCTTAAGCAGCCAGTTGACCTCATTCACCCCCACTTTAACTCTACAAGGCATCTACCACTGTTGGCTTTATAGATGGATATTGAGACTCAGAAGAGGCTGAGTCATGGCTCTAATATTACATTTGAAAACATAGTCAAATTGGAGCTTGTTATCAAAAGTTCCCAACATAAAAGAGGCCTTCAGAGAAGAGGCTTATTTTCCCTTTGAAATAGGCAGCCTTTTTTCTTTCTTCCATGTTCACGTGGGCCTCTTTGTCTGCAGGGAAAAAAATAAGAGGAAGTTAAAATTAGCATGATTCATAATGTAATTACCAGTGAATTAATAGCAAGAAAGAAATGCATGAGTACCCACAGTAGCATGCAGATAGATTAGCCAGTCAAATCTACTCAGACCCTGGTGATTGACTCGATATTCACAGAACCTAGAATGTAGAAACTTATTTTCTAGATAATGTAATTTTATCAATTAAAATACTAGAGTGTTTTAAAAAGTAATGTTTAATGAAAGTCTTTCTAAAGTACTCTCTAGATACTTTGTGCATCCATTCAGGAAACCCAAGGGTTTCATTTGAAAATGTAAAATTCTATGCAATGGACTTCCTTGGCATTTGTTTTCAGTTTTCTCTCTCCACGTTATTTCTCTGTGTTTGGATCAGCTTGGTTTTTCCTTTAGTTCTCTTCCTCTGGTGTGCTGAAATGGAGATACCATACGCTTCAAATTTGAGAATGGCAGCAAACTGTATACAGTGACTGGAATTGTTAATAGTAAAAGAAAATGTTGATTATAGTCTTTGGGACAACAGAAAAGTTATATAACTTTGAATTACTCAGTTATTTAAATACCACATTGGTCACTACATGTAAATCCCAATGTAATAAAATGGTGGTAATATATCTAGCAAGAATAGAAAGAGGAGGAGGAAGAGGAGGAGGAGAGGGAGGGGGAGGAGGAGAACAACAACACAGCAGAAAGTAGTAAAGGGAAGCAACATGAAGATTTCTTGGTAGCATTAATTTATCTTGTCCTGAGTGGTGCCATCTCCCCCAGATGCTTACAATGGTCTGAGTAATATCTGCTGCTGTAGAGGATGCCTGTATCTAAGTCATACATCTGGCTGATTAACTGTAAACTTATCACAAAGACTACCTCATTCACAACAGTTTTGGATGCCTTTGAATGGCATCTGTCTCAAAGATGTCTGTGAGGTTATCAGATGTTAAGCCATCGCAAGCTGCCTTCTTTCTCTGCTCAGTTCTCCTTCACTTCTACCACACCTGTTTTTCTCAAGATCATTTCCTCAGAAATCTCCTGAGCTTCACTCTCAATCCCTAGAAAACCAGTCTTCCATAGCACTTTGTGCAAACCATTAGGATTTCTGCTTAGGGGGAATTATTGTCTAGTTTAAAAGACAGGGAGCAGTAATGCATACTATAGGGAAGTGAACCTGCAGGGCAAATGAATATGTCCAGTTCTCAGTGCTCACCTTTTTCCTAATCCAAGTCGAGTTGTGAGAATTGGGGTAGACATGAAAGGCATCTCACAGGAAGTTTGCAAGTGTTCTTTTCTTCCACCCAAGATAGATATAGGAGTGTTGTATAATTCAGCAGAACTATGTTAAATCTTTGTATGTGTTTCTAGCAGTGCATAACCATTAAAGGGATCATATTAGTTGTTATTTCTTCCTGAATCCTCTTTTGATTTGTATGCATATCACAGAACTACAAGCTGTGCCTGGGGCAGTAGAGCCCTGTTCAACTGAAACCTTTACCTTGGAATGTAGCGTACACTTTAAGAAATGTATACTCATCTCAATCAATGATGTTTTGCCATAATCTGCCTTGAGTATCTCTTCTGATGTGTGTAATATTGTATCATCTTCACTCTCCATAATCTACCCCCTTAATTTTTTCTCTCTCTTCACACGGATCATGATTTTCAAAGAAAGTGCTGAAGATTCATGGCGATAGCACCATCTCAGTGATTTCTCCTCCTCCTCATGTAGTCCTACACTTGTCTCTTAACACCCTGTCATCACCTAGTCTAACTGACTTCAGTTGTGAGTCTCTAATAATAGACCGACAGTTATTTTTTTTTTAAAGGATTTGAGGTTAGTTTGTGAAGGAGCTGTTCCCAGTCAAGAGGAAAAGGATGAGGTAGAGAAGTCAAGGAAGTCAATTTTCAAACACTTTACTGGAAATTTATAAACCCTAATGACCAGAGCTTAACCTAGCTGGAAACTTTAGTAGTCCTCAGAAACATATACCTCACCCCTTAAACTACCTGTTTTGGTTTGAAATGGAAGTATGCCCCCAAAGGTTTATGAAGGCAGCAACATTCACAAGAGAATAGATCATAAGGGTAGGTCAAAATTCATTAGTAGATTAGTCCACTGATGAATTCATTCTTGAGCTGATTTTTAAAGGTAGTTTAAACAGAAAGAGTTGTCACCAAATTGAAGGAAGGAGGTTGCTGGGGGCGCTCTTCAAGAGCGCACTTTGCCAGCATCTGAACATTATACCTCTTTCCTTATCTTGGCCACTGTATTAACTTGTTCTGTTATTACGATAAGATACCCCAACAAAAGGAAGAGATTCCCTAAGAAAGAAAAGCTTCCCTTGATCTCACAGTCCCAGGGAATAGTTCATCCTAGAGGGAGAGGCATGACTGTAGAACCTTGAGCAGGAGGTACATTGTATGCACAATCAACAAGCACACATTTAATTCTAATACACAGCCCACTTTATCCTGGACTTATTTAGTCTAGGATCCCAGTCCATGAGCTGGTGCTCCTCACAGCCTAGGTAGGTCTTCACTCTTCAATTAACCTGTATAATTACTCATAAACATTCCCAGAGGTTCAGTATAGCTGTTTGGATAAGATATCCCATATAATCCCAGACATGTTAATGCTTGGTCCCCAGTTAGTGACATGATTATAGGAGCTTAGGAGGTATAGCCTTGTTGGACAATGTGTGTTACTGAAGGTGGGGTTTGCAGGTTTAAAGATTGAGGCCATTTTGGGTTTGCTCTTTCTGCCTTTTGTTCGCAGTCAGGGTTGTGAGACCTCACCTTGCTACTCCAAGCCCCATGCCTGCCATTTCCACACCGTGAGGAACTCTTACCCTCTGGGGTGAGCCTGCCATTTCCACACCGTGAGGAACGCTTACCCTCTGGGGTGACTTGTCCCCATTAACCCTGGTTCTATAAGTTACTTTGGTCACGCAATAGAAAAGTGACACTAACACACTCACTTAATCTAGAGAATCCATCATAGACATACACAGAGGCTTGAGTCTTGTGTGATTCTGGCTCTTGCCAGCCTGTGAAACAACATCAATCACAAATAACTGATTTTTCTCTACCATATACTTTTAACACACAAGCAACAGAGCCAAGAAAGTATAGCTTGAAAATTGTGGAGTGGTGACTTAACATAAACATTTTCTCATTGGATTCTTGAATATTTTGTCACAGTGACAGAAAGTTAATCCATCCTCTAAGAACAAGGGAATGATGCTTTGTATACAGTGACTCATGTGTCGTCTCAAAACACTGATCTCTTTGGAAACAATTTCTTGGTATTCTGGTTTCTTCTGTGCTTGAGCAAGGTTTTGGAAGTAAGAGAGCAGTTAAGTTAAGTCGATGAAAGAAAAAAAAGGAAAGAAAGGAAAGAAGGAAGGAAGGAAAGAAGGAAGGAAGGGGAAGGGAAGGGAAGGGAAGGGAAGGGAAGGGAAGGGTAGGGAAGGGGAGGAAATAAGAAAGAATAAAATCAGGTGTGAATCCGGCCTTTGGTCACTGAAGTGGTAAAAGTGAGGGGATGCGGAGGAAGTCCTGAGAACACTCAGCTATGCCGAGTAGCCAAAGAGAAGATCCACAGCCAGTCCCACTGAACAGCCCAGGCATGTTCTTCCTTTCTCCTGTGTCCAGTCAGGCAGCAATATTTGCCTAAATATTCACCTCTCCCTTGCACACATTTGCCATCTTTGAAGTCATCTTTTTTTTTTTTTTCTTCAGTTTAGCATGTCCGAGCATCTTTGCCTGATAGGTTGTCCTGGGTTGGCGGTTAGGTCCCTTTGCTGTGGTGTTTTCCCACTTCTGTGTTTGTGTCACAGTGCCTCTCCAAAATCCTCCTTTTCCTAGATGCATCACATGCCTCTCTCTTCTGTATATGATACTTAAATTTAGCCTCATGTCAGCACTCCTCATAATATACCTTTTATTAAAGTTGTTTAAACAGGCATTTCTCTTTCTCACAGGGTTGTGACCTCCCAGAGTGCAAGTGTTGGTGTCCAGTTGCAAAGGGATCCACTACAGTGCTGCACATAGAGAGGGCATTTGATAATTTAATGCTTATTGAATTAAATTGAATAATTAAAATCCAAATTAAGTTGGAAAAGGGTGCTGTTTAGAGGGGAGTCCGGATTAGGTTACCTGCATAGGAAAACATACACTCGATTTTTCTAACAGCTTGCACCCAAGCTGTCATTAAAATTAAAGTCCTTTATTACATGCTTTCATTGTTGCTGAAATAATACTCCCCGTGCCTTGGAGCAGTGGATGGAAATGCTGCTCTTAGTTATAATTTTGTGACATCAGGCATCAAGCAGTTGGGAAATTGCATGTGCTGATAATACAACTTTACGTACAGTATGCTATTACAAATGAGAACACGGGGGGCCTGGGGGTCGGGATGTTCTGTGACATACTTTTCTGAGAAGAAAGAAAATTCAAATACAAATTTTCGTAAAAAGCATTTTTAATTTGGAACAAAACAGACTACATACATTTTAGTTGTCCTCTCTGTTATATCAGTACATGTCTACCTGGTACTATGCTACAATTACAAGTTATTTCTCTTTTCTCTCCCCCTGCTGTTTCTCCCAGCCTCACAACCCACACATCCACATACTTATATGCAGAAATCACACATAGGACCAATGGGATCACTTTTTTAAAATTCTGATGCCGGCTGTTGCTCTTAAGGTAAGTACTTGTCCTGGGCTACTTATTCTGATTGGAACATTTACCCTATCAATTCCTATTTTTGTCCATTCTTGTTTAAATCATCATGGAGACCTCCATTAAGTAAAATTAAGAAAAGGAAGAAATGCCTGATTCTGCTGAGATGAACTCAAATGAGCAACATTCCAAGGCCTTCCTGAGAACTGTATCCGAGGCAGGGGATGATAGGTGTTATGCAGGCAGTCCTCTTCAGACCATCTCTCACATGTGGCCCTGTGGTCACTACTTCATACAGTGATATAAGTATATTCTAAAAGTGGGTTATATTGAAAGCTTCCCCCAAATAGCTTCAACTTAAACTGGTGTAGAACTGTTTAAATTTCTTATTGAGGTGTGGTTTTATTCCTTTTATGCTTGTTTTATGATTATATATTATCATCTTGTTGAGAGACAGCCTCACTTTGTGGCCCAGTCTGGCCTCAAACTCAATTCATGATTTTCTTGACTCCTGGTAATAATATTTAATTATACCCCAGGCTTCTGGTACCGATCATTATCAGAAGCATCATTATCATCATCACCATCATCATCATCATCACCATCATCACCATCATCATCATCACCAACACCATCATCACCACATCATCACCACCACCACCATCATCATCATCACCATCATCATCATCACCACATCATCATCACCACCACCATCATCATCATCATCACCATCATCACCACCACCACCACCACCATCATCATCATCATCATCATCATCACCACCATCATCATCACCACATCATCATCATCACCACCACCATCATCATCACCACCACCATCATCCCCACCACCACCATCATCATCATCATCACCATCATCATCATAACCACATCATCATCATCACCATCATCGTCGTCACCACATCATCATCGTTGTCGTCAATGTCATCATCATCATCATCATCATCATCAATAATCATCATGGCCATCATAAAATAATATCCAAACAAGAGTCAGACAATGCCTGATATAAGAAATCCAGTGTTGTTAGAAATCAAGGACCCCTTGTTATATTTGATAGTAACAGTCTTCCATCTTCAATATTGACTCATGGTCATAGAAAACACTGTGGAACTCCCGCAGTCCCTTGTGTATTCAAGGAAGATAGGAGGCTGGGTTTAAGAACAATAAACCTTTACCTGATCTGCAAACTTTGAAGAGCTTTCCTTGCCCCTGCATTGAAAGCTTTTCTCTTTATATCTAAGATGCCTTTGCCTTATGGCTCCTTGTTCAGATATGTGTTTTGCTTTTTGGTATTAGTGGTAGTAACAAAGAGGTCTTATTGTTGTTAGTTTTAATTATTTTGTGGCGTTCAATCCCAGAGATATGTGCGAGGGCGATGCTCACCTGTTGTCAAAGGGTTCTCTTTATTAAGAAAGAAAAGAAAATCACCATTTGAGCAGTCAAAGAAAACACACATATAATGCTATTTATATTTAATGTTTATGTAATTGGGAATAGAAAGAATGTTGAGAAGATGCCTTACATGGCTAAAAAGTCTCCATGTTGTCAAGACACTGTTTGGTTCACTCAGAAGAAATCATACTATGAAAGTAGACTGTTATTTTCTGAAGGACTGACATCTTATCTTGAGACTGTGTGATTTCCCAGCATCTGGAATAGTAAGCACTGGCTCTCTGTGTCAGACCAAGTTAAGATACCACAAGTTATATACTAACGAGACTGACACCCTTCTTAATAGCCTTGGATATTTCCTCCCTGAGGGAGAGCTTGACTCAAGGAAGTTGTCATTATTTTCTTTATCTGGTCCAGAGTGTCTTTGTTCATGCTTAACTTCTAAGAGAAGAGGAGGTGAATTCACTTTTAAACATGTAGAGACTAATCACCAGAACAAGACAAAGGAGATGTGTAATGTTCTCCATGGAAGTGTGACCAGGGAACCAGGAAGTGAGAGCTTATGTATATGAAAACTAGAGTAGATCTCTGGGTTACAGGAGGGCTCCGGCCCCTGTCATCCTATTTTAGAGGAACACTTACAAGCTCTTGGGCAGACAGCCCACTCCTTTGCTGTATTTTCAAGTTAATTTCCCCCCCAGTTTATTGTTGAATATGGTTTTCAAACTCCCAGGTTACCAAACTTGCTCCACCTTTCCTTGAAAGGCCCCGAATATGTGTTTTATGAAAGAGACATCAGGACATTTTACTTGCTGAGATAGGTTGGAGAAGCAGTACATTTCAAGAGCCTGAGGAAAGCTGTCCTTGGAAGAGTGACAGAATCACAGGTCCTTTCTAAGGAAGTGAAGGACTTATTGGGTTATCTGGTTCTGAAGGAACATGCAGGGAAGAGTGAGAAAAATGTAAGCATCCATTTATGCCACACTCTGATTTCTCCTTAAAGGTATGTAGAAAAGAACATTGGTCGTTCTTAAAGAGCCTAGAACTTTGAATTCCTGATCTTTGTCCAATGCTTTTTCAGCATCTAATGAAATGACCATGTGGCTTTTTTCTTTGAGTTTGTTTATGTAGTGGATTACATTGATGGTTTCAGGGTATTGAACCATCCCTGCATCCCTGAGGTGAAACCTACTTGATCATGGTCAATGATCATTTTGGTATGTTCTTGGATTCAGTTTGCAACAATTTTATTGAGTATTTTGCATCGATATTCATAAGGGAATTTGGTCTGAAGTTCTCTTTCTATGTTGGATCTTTGTGAGGTTTTGGTATCAGTGTAACTGTGGCCTCATAGACAAAATTGGGTAGTGTTCCTTCTGTTTCTATTTTGTGGCATAGATTGAAGAATGTTGGCATTAGGTCTTAGTTGAAGGTCTGATAGAATTCTGTGCTAAACCCATCTGGTCCTGGGCTTTTTTGGTTGAAAGACTTTTAATGAATGTTTCTATTTCTTTAGGGGTTATGGGACTGTTTAGATGGTTTATCTGATCCTGACTTAACTTTGGTATTTGATATCTTTCTAAAAAATTGTCCATTTCATCCAGATTTTCCAATTTGGTTGAGTATAGGCTTTTGTAGTAGGCTCTGATGATTTTTTGAATTTTCTCATAATCTGTTGTTATGTCTCCCTTTTTATTTCTGATTTTGTTAATTTCGATACTGTCTCTGTGCCCTCTGGTAGGTCTGGCTAAGGGTTTATCTATCTTATTGATTTTCTCAAAGAACCAGCTCCTAGTTTTGCTGATTCTTTGTATAGTTCTTTGTGTTTCTACTTGGTTGATTCCAGTCCTGTGTTTGATTATTTCTTGCCTTCTACTCCTCTTGGGAGTAATAGCTTCTTTTTGTTCTAGAGCTTTCAGGTGTACTGTTAAGCTGCTAGTGTTTGCTCTCTCCAGTTTCTTTTTGGAGGCACTCAGAACTATGAGCTTTCCTCTTAACACTGCTTTCATTGTGTCCCATAAGTTTGGGTATGATGTATTTTTATTTTCATTAAATTCTAGGAAGTCTTTAATTTCTTTCGTCATTTCTTCCTTGACCAAGTTATCATTGAGTAGACCGTTGTTCAGCATCCATGTTTATGAGGGCTTTCTGTTGTTATTGTCGCCATTGAAGACCAGCCTTAATCCAGAATGATATGATAAGAGGCGTGGGAATATTTCAATCTTTTTATATCTGTTGAGGTTTGTTTTGTGACTGATTATATGGTCAATTTTAGAGAAGGTACCATGAGGAGCTGAGAAGAAGGTATATTCCTTTGATTTAGGATGAAATTTTCTATACATATCTGTTAAATCTATTTGGTCCATGACATCTGTTAGTTTCACTGTGTCTTTGCTTAGTTTGTGTTTCCAAGATCTGTCCATTGATGATAATGGGGTGTTGAAGTCTCCCACTATTATTGTGTGAGGTGCAATGTGTGCTTGGAGCTTTAATAAAGTTTCTCTTATGAATGTAGGTGCCCTTGCATTTGGAGCATAGATGTTCAGAACTGAGAGTTCTTCTTGGTAGATTTTTCCTTTGATGAGTATGAAGTATCCTTCCCTATCTTTTTTGATGACTTTTGGTTGAAAGTCGATTTTATCCAATATTTAAATAGCTACTGCAGCCTGTTTCTTGGAACTATTTGCCTGGAAAATTGTTTTCCAGCCCTTTACTCTGAGATAGTGTTTGTTTCTAACTCTGAGGTGTGTTCCCTGTATGCAGCAAAATGCTGGGTCCTGTTTATGTATCCAGTCTGTTAGTCTATGTCTTTTTATTGGAAAATTGAGTCCATTGATGTTAAGAGATATTAAGGAATAGTGATTTTTGCTTCCTGTTATTTTTGATGTTATTTTTATGTTTGTGTGGTTAATTGAATTCCAACTCAATTCTTCATAGACTTAGAAAGAGCAATTCTCAAATTCATTTGGAATAACAAAAAAACAAAAAACAAAAAAACAGAATAGCAAAAACTATTCTTAACAATAAAAGAACTTCTGGGGGAATCAGCATCCCTGACCTCAAGCTGTACTACAGAGCAGTAGTGATAAAAACTACATGGTATTGGTACAGTGACAAGCAGGTAGATCGAAGGAATAGAATTAAAGTCCCAGAAATGAACCCATACACTTAAGGTCACTTGATCTTTGACAAAGCAGCTAAAACCAATGGGAAAAAAAAAAACAGCATTTTCAACAAATGGTGCTGGCTCTACTGGTGGTCAACATGTAGAATAATGCAAATTGATCCATTCCTATATCCCTGTACAAAGCTCAAGTCCAAGTGGATCAGGGACCTCCACATAAAACCAGATACACTGAATCTAATAGAAGAGAAAGTGGGAAAAAGTCTTGAACACATGGGCATAGGGGAAAATTTCCTGAACAGAACACCAATGGCTTATGCTCTAAGATCAAGAATCAACAAATGGGACCTCATGAAATTGCAAAGCTTCTGTAAGGCAAAGGTCACAGTCAATAGGACAAAATGTCAACCAACAGATTGAGAAAAGATCTTAACCAATCCTGCATCCAACAGAGGGCTAATATCCAATATATACAAAGAACTCAAGAAATTAGACTCCAGAGAACCAAATAACCCCATCAAAAAATGGGGAAGAGAGCTAAACAGAGAATTCTCAACTGAGGAAACTCTAAGGGCTGAGAAGCACCTAAAGAAATGTTCAACATCCTTAGTCATCAGTTAAATGCAAATCAAAACAACCCTGAGATTCCATCTCACACCAGTCAGAATGGCTAAGATCAAAACCTCAGGTGACATCAGATGCTGGCGAGGATGTGGAGAAAGAACACTCCTCCATTGTTGGTGGGATTGCAAACTGGTACAACCAATCCGGAAATCAGTTTGGCAGACTCTCAGAAAATTGGACATAATACTACCTGAGGACCCAGCTATTCCACTCCTGGGCATATACCCAGAAAATGCTCCAACAAGTAATAAGGACACATGTTCCACTATGTTCATAACAGCCATATTTATAATAGCCAGAAGCTGGAAACAACTCAGATGTCCCTCAACAGAGGAATGGATACAGAAAATATGGTACATTTACACAATAGAATACTACTCAGCTATTAAAAACAATGACTTCATGAAATTCGCAGGCAAATGGATGGAATTTGAAAATATCATCCTGAGCGAGGTAACTCAGTCACAAAAGAATGAACATGGTATGTACTTACTAATACGTGGATATTAGCCCAAAAGTTTGGAATATCCATGTTTCAATTCACAGCAACCATTTGACTTAGCTTTGGGTCCCAGATGGAGGAGTTGTAGAAAGGACTGAAGGAGCTGAGGAAGTTTGCAGCCCCATGCAGGAGCAACAGTGTCAACTGGCCTGGAGAATGCCAGGGAGGGAAGAAGGGAGTAGGTGGGTAGATGTGAGAGCACCCTCATAGAGGCAGGGGGAAAGGGGATGGGATAAGGAGTTTCCAAAGGGGAGACCTGGAAAGGGGAAAACATTTGAAATGTAAATAAAGTATCAAACAAATTAAATAAATTTAAAAAAAGTTTCTTAAAATCGAACTGAAGTACCATACTTACAATATTAATAAATAGTCATAGTTTAACCTCTCATCATAGCATCAAATACAAATAAATTCATGGAAATTTCTATGTTATGGTTGTGCTACATTTTTTAATGATACTTATTTCATTAAATCATTTATCACTTGCAAAAAAAAAAACCCAAAAAACAAAAAGAAAACCAGCCTAGATCCCCACCCCACCCCCCTGGGAAAGCACAAAGCTGAGAGCTAGTTAGCGAGCAGATATGTAACATGAGGTCAAAGCAAAAGTACACATCATTATCACATCTTCAGGGCAATGAGATAAGGTTTACTAAGGAGACTCTGTGCTGTCATCCCTCCATGATCTCACTTAAACAAAATCCTGGCTGACCTTATCATCCTCTGCATCCAGCAGATTACAGTTACACCTGATGCATCTATAGGGCAAGGACTATAGACAGAACACAACTCTGTTTCCCTTTTCAAAACAGACGTGCATGTTCCCTCATCATTCAGCCTCCACTGGAACTTCGTATTTTTTTCTGGAGTCTGATTTACTGGTGTGGGAGAGGCAGGGGTATCACTCTTTACATTGTCTGGAAAGGATTTAGGCTGATCTTTTAAAAATAATTTTCGTAAGTGATTCAGAGTTTATCCTATGACATCCTTGAAACCCATGAATACAGGCCCTTAGTTGGAAGTAATATAGCAGTACTCCAAGATCTTTTTAAATATATTGGCTTTGTTACCTACTTTATAAAATATTTACCTAAAAGTGCTTTTTCAGAAGAATTATAAAGTATGGGTTTTCTAAATATGGAAACACTATAGAAAATTAAAAAGTAAAGAAATTTTACTCATATGGAAAGATATACCAGCATATATTTATTTTCTGATTAGTTTTTGACAATTCTGTGCAGACTTATATGCAAGGAGGGAATGTTAATTGAGATAGCACTTCCATAAAATTAGCCTCTAGGCAAGACTGTGGGAACATTTTTTTAAATTAATGATTAATGTGGGAGGGCCCAGCCTACTGTGGGCAGTGCCACCCCTGAGCAGGTAGTCCTGGGTTATATAAGAAACTGCTTGTGGAGCCATGATGAGCAAGCAGTAAAAAACATTTCTCTGTGCCTTTAATTAATTTCAGTCCTGCCTTCAGCTCCTGCAACAATTTCCCTCAGTGATCAAGTGTGACCTGAGAGTTATAAAATGAAATAAACCCTTTCCTCTCCAAGTTTCTTTGGTCATGGTATTTTATCAGAGCAATAGAGAATCTACCTAACTAAGGCAGTTAAGTATCAAAGGATGTATCTGCATCATACCTCTTTCTATGAACGATAACTAGGTAGGTGGTTGTAGACTACTAGTCACAGTAGGTGTGACCTGCTGAGTCAGAGAGTTATAATGAGATTTGCATGAACTTTTAAAGAGGCTGCAAAGCACCCCTTTGTACATGTCATTTTCTTTTTTAAAAGGTTAACATGAGGGTTGATAGTAATAGCACACACCCTTCATAACATGGGAAACAGAGACAAGCAGATCTGTGTTAGTTCTAAATCAACCTAGCCTATAAATACATAGTGAGACCTGTCTCCACAAGGCAAACAAACAAACAAACACCCAAAAAAAAAACAAAACCCAAGACCACCACCAACAAAAGACAAAAAAACAAAAAACCCAAAGCTAAAACAACAACAAAACCCACACCATAACCATTATTTATCAAATAGTGAAATATTGAGACACTTCATTTTCTTTTTTTACACTATGCTATATGTTAAAATCACTTTTAAATCAATGCTAGCCTTTAAAGGTATCCAGGCTGTATTGTCTTTTTTTATTATTAAAGATTTTAGGGTTTTTTTTTTCAGAAGGAATTTCACTGTATAGCTCAGGCTGGTCTCAAACTTATTGCTTTCTTTCTGCTTCAGCCTTATGTGTACTTGCATGATGGCGCAATCCACCAAGACTGGTTAAATAATCTATTTTAAAATTCATAAAATTTGTTTTAATTCATTTATGTTCTCAGCTTCAGGTTTGCTCAGCTAATTCAACAGGCTGTGAACACGTGCTTAGCAGTGGCTTTTACTATGTATTTTCACTTGTAGAAAAAAAAAATTTCTACTTAAATGAAATGTATTAAAAGATGCCTATGTATTCCTCAGTGTGCATTGTAAGACTGGCCAGATATCTACATCAAGAAATATTTCACATGTCATGACTTCACATGTCTAAATCTCACTACAAAAACACCAGTATGAACAACCAAGACAACATGCCTTCTCCAAAAGCCAGCAACCATATTGCCATAGGCCCTAAGAAAAGCCAGTTAAGCTGAGGCACAAGACAAGAACTTCAAACTAGCAACTGTGAATATGTTCAAGGACCTTGAGGAGGAATGTAAATACATGCCTTCATAAGGACTATAAAAACACTGGTTGAATGAAGTAATGAAAGCAATGTGAGCCATGAAAGTAGAATTTAAGGAATAAATTAAACCACTAAAGAAAACACAAACTGAAATAAATCTGGACATGGGAAACTCAGGATGCCAAATTAACAACCCAGAGGAAAGCCTCAGCACCAGCTTGAGAGTCCCAAAAGAGAGAACATTAGATCTTGAAGGCAAGATAGAAGAAATGGAGAGCTCAGTCAAAGAAAATGTTAAATCTTAGAACTCTAGTCACAAAACAGTCAGCATATCTGAAAAGCCAGCACTATAAAAGGACAAAACCTGTGAATAATGGGTATAGAGAAAGAGAAGAAACCCGAGTCAAAGCACAATCATAGGGTATATTTTCAACAAAATTATATATGAAACATTCCACATTCTGAAGACAGAGTTGCCTCTCAGGTCCAAGAAGCACATAGAACAGCAGATACGCCCAGAAAAGAAACTCCCCACATACATAATAATCAAACCCACCAAACATACTGAACAAAGAAAGGATATTAAAAGCTGGAAGGGCAAAGGCCCAAGCCACATGTAAAGGCAGGGCTATTAGAATAACACCTGACTTTTCAGTGGAAGCTCTGAAAACAGATGGGCCTAGATGAATGTTCTACAAGATTTTAGAGACCACAGATGCCAGCACAAACTAATCTATACCATCAATCACAAGGCAGAAAAAATATTGCACTTAATAAACAATAAACAAATTTAAGCAGGTTACGTTCACCAATCCACAAGGTACTAAGAGAAAAATTTAACTCTGGAGAAAAAGATCTCCACACTAAAGAGGACACAAGGAATAAATTAAACCACAGCAGTAAATCAAAAGGGGGCACCCACTCCACAAAAACAAAATAACGGGAATCAATAAACACTGCTCATTAATAACTCTCATTATTAGTCATCTCAGTATCCACAATAAAACACACAGAATAGCAGACTGGATTAGAAAATAGTACCCAGCTTCTTGCTACATTCAAGAAACACACTTTGCCATGAAGGACAGACAGCACCTTAGGAAGAGGATGGAAAAAGGTATTCCAAGCAAACATACCCAAGACTCAAGAAGATATGGCTATTGTAATACGTGACAAAATAGACTTTAAACCCAAACTAATCACACAGATAGGAAATACATTGTATACATATTAAAGGAAAAAAATCTACCAAGAAGATATTACAATCTAAACATTTATGCATCAAAACATAGGGGCACACAAATTATTAAAAGAAACACTACTACAGCCAAAATTACATATTCATCCTATCCTTTTCTTTCTCATAAAATCTCATATTCGACACAAAAACTAAATAGAGGAATTCTAGAGTTAGCATCATAAGTCAATTGGACTTCACAGACATGTACACAGGGTTCCAATAAAACACTAAATGATATACTTTTCTCAGAAACCCATGAAACTTCCTCTAATATTGACCACATATTAGGATACCAAGCAAGAATCAACAGATATTAAGAACAGTTAAATAACACCCTGCATCTTATTTAACCACCATGGAAAGATTATAACTGTATATCACCAACAAAAAGAACAACAGAAAGTATACAGACTCATGGAACTTGAACAACTCACTACTGAATGAATATTAGGTCAAGACAGACATCAGTAAGAAAACTAAAACCTTTAAATAATTAAATAAAACTGAAAACACACCATATCCAAGCCTATGGAAAATACTATAGGCAGTTTTTAGAGCCAAGTTCATGGCACCAGTGTCTACATTAGCAAAAACGTAAAAATACAGAAAACAAAAGCTAGAGAGCTCTAATTTTAGTGATGTAGTGACATACCTGGATGCTTGTAAAAGAAGAAAGAAAGAAAGAAAGAAAGAAAGAAAGAAAGAAAGAAAGAAAGAAAGAAAGAAAGACAGCCTAGAAGGAGCATAGAGGAAGGAAAAACACCTGAAAATTGATTTGCTACAAGAGCCAGGTAAACCATGCTTGGCTCTATGTTCAAAGGAATCTATATTCTGTTACAAACACTTGCTTATCTATGCTCATTACTGCTCTATTCATAAAATCCAGGTATTGGGAACAGCCTAGATGTCTATATACTGATAAATGAATTGTTAAAAATATGGTATATTTACAGAACTGTATATTATTCATCTGTTAAGAAAAATGAAATTTGCAAGTAAATGGATGGAGTTAGAAACAATTACCCCGGGTGAGGTAATATGGGCCCCCGAAAGACAAATATTACATGGTTTCCTCTTACAAACAGATGTTAACTTTAATGATTTTGATGTGTGTGCTTCAACCCAAATAATCACAGAGGTTTGGTACTTAACAAAGTACTAGAGGTTGAGGAGAGGGTCTTTCAAGGAAGGGGAAATAATATACGCGGATTTTAAGAGTTAAAGTTGAAACTGGAACAGAAAGATTAAATGCAGGGATGGGAGAGCAAGGTATAGGAAGGAATATGATGAGGGACAGCTAGCTCAGTGAGAACTTACTATTGTGGATACTTCCTAGAATGTATACATTGATGAGTGAAATTTAGATGGAGCAACTATATAATAGGGTAGACAATGTCTCAACTAGGTATCTTACACTACCAAGTAAAACCTCTGGTGCCAGGAATCAGTTACATCTTGTTGATTCTTTAACAAAATATATCCTGCTGCTCTCTTCCACACAAAGATAACAGGATATCGCCAAGAATATTTGTTACTCAGTATAACCCGATAGTAGGCTCTATTCTAAAGAGACCACTTTCTCATATCATCAAACAAAAATTGAGTTGGTATGCACTACCAGAGAAGAAAAGTAATCATCAATATCACCCAGATACAAACCTTGTGACCTTGAACAAATACCTGTCTTCAATGCATAATAGTGGCACAAATGTTATGGGAGTAACCAATAACTTTAAAAAAAAAAACAAAAACAACTAAGTTTAAGGTCCCACTCTATGGGCTGGATGGAACCCAACCCTTACCTGACATGGGTAACATTGCCAACAACCTGGGAGGGACTACATGGATCATGGGCCCTAGGGGAAAACCTACTACCATTTATTCTTCTTCTGAAGGAACACAGTGATAAAATGACCCACAATCACATACTGCTATACCTATAGACCAGTGCACCCTTGGCCCTCATCCAAGATGCTTCTTGCAGTATATTGGAATTAGTACAGCGACTTGCAAACTGACAATGTGCAGAGTGTGAGACATTTTGGAGCACACAGTCCAAAATGGTATGTCCATCAAGTCCCTTTAAGTCTCTGAGATCTAGGAGGGAGAGGCAGCAGAAAGATTGAAAGAGAAAGATGACTTCAGGGAAATAGTGTCTTCTAGACACAAAAGGACTGATGTACACATGAAATCAAAGAGACTATGACAGTAGTACAAAGCCTACAAGGGTTCAAATCAGGCACAATCCCAGCACAGAGCAGGAAAAGCAGATATATACACAACCACACTCCAGGGCAGGCCCCAGGCCCAGTGGGATAACACAAAACAAATTCCATTTTTTAGTTTTAAATTTTTTGGAGGACTTTTTCTTTAGTTTCATTTTGTTTGGCATTGTGTGTGTGCTCTATTAGTATTTTATTTATTTTGATGTCCAAATTTTGCTTTGCCTTCTTTACGGTTTTGAAGAGAGAAAGACCATGAAATTGGGTGTATAATAAGGTTTGAAGGATCTGTTAGGAGTTGGGAAAGAAAAAATATGAGAAAAAATTGTTGTATGAAAAGATTGTGATGAGAATATTAAAATCTATAGATTTACCATTAAATATATTATATTTGAAAAATATAGTAAAACAAAAATAGCATATTATGTAAATATAGCTTTATTTCATATCATGCTTACTTTTTAAATAGTTTAAGTTAAAATATACTCTAATTGAAATCTTAATGATAACTGTGTTCATCAGATTTTTATTGCTACCACAATATGTATCACATAAACTTGTGGAAGGACATATTTTAAATAATGGTTGCAGCTGATGCTTTCTGTCA
Organism: Rhynchomys soricoides; assembly: GCA_019843965.1. Taxonomy (NCBI): domain Eukaryota; kingdom Metazoa; phylum Chordata; class Mammalia; order Rodentia; family Muridae; genus Rhynchomys; species Rhynchomys soricoides. The sequence goes on along the minus strand of JADRCH010000019.1, from coordinate 11,428,060 downwards.
TGGTGGTGGTGGTATGGTGAGAGCTCATACTGTGGTAGCCAAGGAGTGGGGGTAGGAGGCGGGGCAGAGAGTGGGAGAGAGAACAGGAGCAGGGAGAGTTTGGGATAAGATGCACGCTATATGAAACACACTGAGTTATCTCCTTCTTCCAACCAGGTCTCACCTCCCACAGTTCTGTGCCTTCCAAATAAGCCCGTTCAGAACTCAAATCTATCATTGGGTTGAATGAAACAAGCCTTAAGATCTAGTCTCTTCCTAAAACATCATCAGCGGACAACGGAGACTCAAAACAATGGAGGCATTTCATACTCAAGCCGTATCACACTGTTTGAGGTCTAACGTGGGGAGCTAATGTTAGCATAGAATGGCGGTCCATGTGTCTGTCACATGTAATTCATTAGAATACTGGTTAGTATTGAATCACCCTGTGTTAGTTTATGAATACAAAATTATTGGCTTTGAATTTGTCTGCATAAATTGTGGTCACACAGACATACTATTATAGAAAATGATATCTCCCCTGGCACACACACACAACACACACACACACACACACACACACACACACACACACAACACACACACACACACACACACACACACACACACTAATTCTTTCTCCTACTAGATCATAAAAATCTTATTCCTGTACCCTGTTAGGTTGCTTCTGTTCTTGATGATTTCATTGCATTCATAATTTTGAGCTGAATACTTTTCAAAGATTAAAGCTGTTTATCTGCGTATGAGAAGAAAAAGTTGATGATCTGCCCAAAATCCTCTTGTTCACCAGATAAAGCTTTTGCATCAAACGAAAGAACCATACATATGAGCAAGGCTTTCCTTCTTCATGTACCACACCACCGTGGAGTCATTAGAGCAAAACACCTGCACCTGGAAACACTTTTCTAACACTTTTCTAGGTCCAGATGCAGTGAGGACCTGAGATGTTACTTGAATACTAGTAACCTCATATCCCTGAGTTACAGCAATGTCCTAGGCTTATTGCCCTATTGAAAAGCCCATTTGCTTCCTCAGTTTCATTTGTCTTATCTCCACAGCTCTGTCCTGCTCCTTGGATGGGCCCCTTACTTATTATAATGGTGCACACACTGAGTTGTAGTCACAAAGCTTGTTGCCTTTGCAATAGAAATGTTTGTTTTATTAATAAATGTCAACATCATAACTGTACAAAATAAAGTTGGTTTGGTTTTGAAGAAAGTGTTTATTTTAGCCATCTATAGGACAAGTATCTACTGATCACCTATTTATGTAATGTGTTATTTCGTGTTTCTTGTGACAAGGTACACAGGGATGAGATCTGCTTGGCGTAAAAAAGTAGTCCTGAAGATACGGGCTAAAATTTTATTTGGTCATGTAATAGCAGTGTGATCTTGGGACAGTGTCTTCTACCATTTATTTACAGGTGTGTGTGTGTGCACGCGCGCATATGTAAGAGAGAGGAAGTTGGAAATAATAACTATGGTGTTAGGTTATTGTGTTAATTACAAGTTAAATATTTGTCATTCTTCATACAATATTTAATAAAAGCATGGTGACAGCATCAGTAATGGCTTTGATTACACAAAACCAGAACCATTGCACTTATATTAATAAGACCCTGACTTCATTAAGAGTTTATGTTATATTAGAAAACAACATACCTAGAGGGGGAAATGTTTGAAGTAATTAATTTAATATACAAATGCTTTATTTTGTTCCTCATTGAGTATTTTCTGGTTATTGTGTATTTTATTATTTTACCATAGATCAGGTTGTCAGTCTAGTTCTTTATTGTTTTATCCTCTCAGGAAGCAGAATTCTTTCGCAGTTGCTTCTCTTCTGAGGCCAGACTGATCTACATTGAAAATTCCAGGCCAGCTAAGGCTATACACAGCAAGATCCTTAAAAAAAAGGAAAAAACAAAAAAAACCAAAAAAAAAAAAAAATACTGTGAGGAAAGAGGCCTAAGAATTATGGTTTATCAAATATTAGAATCACAGTGAAATAGAGAAAGGAATCTAGAAACAGGTTTAGATCACCAGCATCTGGTGCTAATAACTCATTGCCTGAAATTGGATCTTTCAGAGCTGGGTCCCTCAAGTTGGTACCACTGTAGAGTGCAACATGACTTACTGTAGAAATATCCCAAACTGGAAAATAGAAGCTGAAGCTGGTGCTTCTGTGGCAGAGGATAGCTATGGCTCCTCCATATTGATGGGAGGGTGAATTAAGAGGAAAAACATCATTTTCTTCCTCCTACTGACAAATTCATTTTAGTTTCTGTATTGATGGAACCTACTAAAAAGCCAGCAGTTACAATGTAGCATTATAGTCCCAGCTCTAGAGCCACATAGTCTCAGCTCTAGAACCACATAGTCTCAGCTCTAGAACTACACAGTCCCAGCTCTAGAACCACATAGTCCCAGCTCTAGAACCACACAGTCCCAGCTCTAGAACTACACAGTCCCAGCTCTAGAACCACATAGTCCCAGCTCTAGAACTACATAGTCCCAACTCTAACACAACCTAGAAGGTGTGAAAGGGTGGACCTAGTTATGAGGAAAAATCTAAGCATTCAGAGTGCAGGCATCCTAGTGGAGGTAGGTGCATGATAGTGAAATGATACTAAAACATTAAGAAAGTACTATAAAGCAAAAGAAAAGCTCTGTTCATTTTGCATTTGTTTTAGCATGTACCAATGTGGTTTTCAAGAGACATAGTTGAGAAGCAAAGAAATAAGTGGTCATGTGACTTACATTTTGAATTGGAACCAGCAAAGACAGCATTCTTTAAGAATGAATTTCAAGGTTTTCCCTATTTTCAAAACAATCACCATAAAACGTACAATAACTAGTGAACACTAAGGACAGAAAATAATTTCTTTTCAAAGGGTAGGAGTTCTCAGAGTGGAAGGACCTGCTACAGTACAGTAATCCATTGGGCTTTTATTTTAAAAAGGAATCAGAAGTGGTTTCAAATATGGGAGTCATATAAACAAGTTCACAACCTAATGGTTACTCCAGTAACTAGGTAATAGATTCTAAATTAGAATTGAATAGATAACTACTAGAAGAAACTCTAGATGTAGGCCATTATGGTAATGATTTGAGATAATGCATTTGACTGTGCATCTGTACTGCCTCTCTGATGACTTAGCACAGAGGTTCGTTTGGGGAGTTGGATAGGAAGAGGTATCCTGAATGCTTCCCATGGATAGATGAAGTCGCTAAGTGGATATCAATGTAATTATGAATCTGAGAGAAACAAATAGAAAATGAACACTTAGATGATAAAACAAAAGAACAAAGTGACTTTTACACCCTAGTATGTGTAAAACATCTAGGAGACTTTGAAGTGATTACATATCAGATAGACAGTCGAATATCCAAGTGGCAACAGAAGAGAAGGCAGTTGTTGCTGCCTACATCTATTAGTCTTTTAAAGATCATCATACAGATTGTAAAGCTGTGACCCTGGAAGGATTCACTTAGGAGGATTCTATGCAGGAAAGAGAAACTCCAACATGTAGAGGACTGGGGTAGTGGGATGAGCAACTCATTCAGCTAGAAGACTCGAAGAGAAGCTGGAGTGTAGCCTTCTGAAACTCAGGGAAGAGGTTCTGAATGAAGGACCTGCGTCTTACAGGACGCAGGTGGCTCACAGCAAAATCCAAGTGGATTGATAAATAGAAGTATGTCCACTGGATATGGGCACATGGGGTTTGCCCTGACCTTGACATAAACAGATTCGCTTATCAGCAAGTTCTATGAGCACGTAGTCATTCTATATTCTATGAGCCATATGTACTTGATAAGAAAGAATAGTAATCACCACAGTTTTTTGTACAGATGAGGGGAAAATGGCTGCTGACTTACCATATTTTCTGCTAAGGGATAATATTTGATATAAGTGGCTCTGAAAGGTTTTCTGCCTCTCTGTGATTGGAATCTGTGGCTGGAAATTGATCCAGCATGATAACAAGAATGCTGTCTGCTTAGTTAATCGTTTTCTCTGTAGGGCACTCACTGAACATGATGGCCAGGAATCCTGTCAGTGCAGTGAGGCTAGGGAAAATAGTAGTAGCCATTGTAAGAAAAACAGGTAGTGCTTCATCAGGGAGGCAGCATCTGCTCAGGGTATCAATGTCTGCTTTTAAAAATTCTCATCTGTTTTAAATGTCAATAAAATAACTAGAAACAAAGAGTTAAGTTTGTTTATTCATGAATACTTTAATGCCAAGGTTAATGAATTTTACTAAGGTACTTCCATTTTGTCTTACGTTTCTTCTGTTCCCATCTCACCTCTACCTTGGGCTGTAGATATTGCTGCCCTTCCATATACTACAAGCCTGAACTACAAGAGTGGAACATGCTTTTCATGTCTTTGTCGTGTTCCACAATAGATACTGTACATATCTTTGAATGACATTAGATAAAAAGCATTAATTTGTGGAATTTATTTCCTTTAAATCAAGCTTGAAATCTTTTTGAGAGATTGCCAGTATCAGTAAGCTCTTCATTGCTAAAATTCAATCTCTGATATAAACAACTTTGAAATGGGAACAATTCAATTTGAGTCACTTTTTGGAGGTTTAGCCCTGTCAATCTAGGCCTCTGGTGAGGCCCAGCATGCTGTGGTCAGGAGCATGTGGTCAGAGACATTAGGAAACATTGAAAAACGAAAAGCTGGAGTCCTATCTCCTTCAGGGATGCCCCATGACTTAAGCTATAGGACCATGTAAGCTACACTTGACTTAAATTTTCTCTTAGCCACCTACTTTAGATTTGAGCTGTCTAGAATAAGCTCATGGTTTTGCTAAGCCTCTTTTTCTCCATTTGTCCTTGTAATGGTACTGTTGAGAAAATCAACCCAAAAGTCTTGACCCTCACCCTTTGTTCTTCCTTGACCAATCTGTCACTGCCTTTCTTTCAGTTGTATCTCTTGGTCCCTATTTCTCTGCATCCCAAACTCCATTCAGCCCTCACCTGGACTATATGCCTTCTAAATGGCTTTTATAATTTTGTTCAGTTCATTCTCTAGATGAGAGACATTGTTATTTTCAAAATCTAAGCACATCATTCCTACTGAATACATTTTAATGACCAGTCATTGTTACTGGAATATTGGACCAAAATCTTTAAATGAGCTTACCAAATCTAGAGATCTGTCCCCAGTGCTTCTCTTCTGACTCAGCCTCTACCACTCTGTGTACCTTCTCAGGCACACTGGCCTTTTTTTTATCCTTTCTAGGGAACATTATTCCCTTTGAGCCTCAGAGCCATCATATATACTAAGTCAATCTAACACCATGCCCTTCCTTCTCCCTTCTTAGCTAGTTAGGCCTTATTTAATTCCTAACTCATGCAGCTGCAGGTTTCTTCCCATCCTTGTGTAAAACTGGCTATCATTTCTTGACAGCATACATAACTGTAGATGTTTACCCATATGTGAGGAGACCAATGGTAGTTGATTGCTGTCTGTCTCCAATTAAAGGGTATGAGATCCACGAGGAGCTGCAATAATCCCACTCCTGTTCAACTTATGCCCAGCAATTATAGCCACTAGGAGAAGAGTGTAGTGGGAATTTCATAATGAATGAACGAATAAATGATCTTAAGAGAGTTACAGGTTGATTTAGGTCACCATATCCTGTTGAATGAACAGGGCCAACCTTGTAAGTAAAGATTGTATGTTAAGGTTGGTGAATTTTAAGATTTAGATTGATTAAGTTGATTTCCTATTAGTTTTATGAATTAATATGTAATTAATGTCAGACTGTGGCACTCTGTGGAAAATTAATTTTTTCAGATGTTTCACAATATTTCTTGTTACTTGTTAAAATTGTGGCTTCTAGGATTAGTAACTTGCAAAAGTCATGAACCTTGTTTGTTTAAAATAAATGGAGAATACAATAAACTTGGGACTTGAAGATTTGAAACTTGGAAGCTATAGATTTGGGGTAAACACAGCTCTCCAATAAATACATGAATGGGAATCTGGCTGTTTTCCTTTATGTACTTAGCTTTGAATTTTCCTATAGTTACTTAATTAAGATTTTCCATAACAATTATGCAGCCCAACTCTAATTTAAGCAGGTGGTTGTGTATCTATTGATAGCTAACTCTCTGCTAGTTGAGGGCTTGTCTTTCTTAACCATGTGAATATTTAGCAGTTTCTGAATTCTTTTAAAGTTGACCCTTTTTATTAATTAATTTTGGGATGGTCTTGTGTAGTCCAGGCTGTCTTTAAACTTGCTATGTAGCTGAGAGTGGCCTTGAGCTGTTAATCCTCCTGTCCCCTACTTCTAAACTTTGGGAGCTTCTAATTCATGCATCAGTCAGTAGCAGATATTACTCAATTCCATTGGCACTTACTACATTGTGAGTACACAATAAACATTAATCATGCGAATCCAAGTGTAATTTATCATTTAGAAAGTAAAGTGATTTGAGTTTCTGTCTGATAAATCCTACCATTTCTTTTAAGAATTGTTTGTCTTAGGTTGATACATGGTCACAGCCCCACAAATGAGAATAGATGACTATGAAACCTTCTGCTTTGACAGTTTAGAAATAATGACACATTTGTAAATGTGCTGTTGATTCTCCACGTTAATTTTAATTGTGATAAGAATTAATTAAGTATGCTAAGAACTGCTATCATTTTCATTAATCATGCAAGAATGTATTTATTGAGCCAGGTTTTCTAAACTAGAAAATTTTAACAAGGAAACATAAAGGTTATGCATGTTTGTTATATTGAAATATAAGTAAATTGGTTATATATATTATATTTTGGTATGTTCTTTAATAGAATATTTTCTCCATTAAAATTTTGCCTAAAAGAAGTTGGTGAGGGGACCTTTGTACAATTGTGGAGAAAGTAACAAAAAATTAGTAATTTAATATTATTTGATCCTGTGAAAATACTTCATTTTTATAAATACACTTCTGGTGAGATTTTGATTTTGAAGAAATTGTGGCATTTTTTTTCCCCTGTATTTCAAATCAACTTGACAAAGCTCTGACTTATTAACATTTTAATTTAGAAAATCCCAGCATAATCTTAATATTAAAATGAGAAGAAATGATAGTAGTTTTGATTGTCATTGTGACCCTGTTAAGCAGTAGCTAAAGCATACCAATTTGGGTACTTTATGCAAATTATGTTTTCTTTTAGGAAATTGCTTGAAATTACATTACAGTTTTTTCCCCACTCGACTTTAATCTTAGCATAGAAGATGTTGAGCACTTCGTCGACAACAAAATTTCACCTTCATTATGTGGTTGTGTCGTATCTTTACACATAGGCAATGCCATGCATGGAAGCACTGTGGTATGTTTTAAGTAAGTTTGAAGTAATAGTTTAAAAGTCTTTTCAAGTTTCCAGTCCATTGAATGGATGGGCTCTCAGGAGGGTAGTTGCAGTAAGCATCACCAGGACACTTTTCCAGATAGTTGCAGAGACCTCCCTACCTAAGTTAGAATCTCACCGGGCCCCTGTTTGTTGATATAGTTGCAACAAAAAGCCATTAACTTACTAGGTCAAGGGGTTAATGGAAGACATATTCTTGTCTTCCTATCATCCTGCACCATTTTCCTGAGAGCTGAGGGGAGATAATGTTCCTCTCCCCCAGCTTTCTCTCAGCAGTTTAAAAAATGGTAACTCCCTGTTTCTGTGACTAAATAAAAGATTAAATACCGGTATGGACAGCTTTAGAATCACTCTTGGTCAGGATGACAGTTCAGGCAAATGCTCCATCATGGTCACCTTTGCTGAAGTCACTGTCTAGCATCCAGTAACAAGACCTGGGAGGAAGGTACTTAGAGATTCCTCCATCTCTGTGTATTAAGGTTTGACTTTACATTTCATTGTAGACAAATGGGTTATCTCACATGAAAAGGCAAGGAATCTTCAAAAATCTTTATAGAAGAGAATCAAACCTACCTCTGCTAATGCCAAAAAATTCTCTGTAAGAGAAAATTTACTTAAAGCAGTGCTCCCCAATTTCAGGTATTCTAGAGATAAAGATTATAAAAATTAATGCTTGTGATGAAGAAATTCACATTAAAATTATGTTGGTGTTTTTAGATAAAATCATAGATAGAATTAATTTGCATCTAATTTTTTTACAAGCTAATTTTTTTCTTCACAAACAATATATTGTCTAACCCAAATGTAGTGTACCTGTTGAGTTTGCATCTTACAGTGTAAAGAGTTTCTGCAAGCTCCTTTTTCTCTAATATAGTGATTCCAATGGGGAATATTCCTCAGAATTCAATCCACTAGAAGATTCTCCAGATCAAATAAATTAAGTCTGAAAATATAAAGCATGTTTTTCAATACTTTTGCCAGCCTGTTGACTCCTTCGTTTGAAAGTATTACTGTATGATATGGAAGTTAATACCAGCCATTGATCCAGTTTCCACTTGAGATGTTTTGGCAGATTAAATAAAAGCGCCTCCATGGGGAGTGACCCTCTTAGGAGGTAGATAGCCTTGTTGCAGTATGTGTGGCATTGTTGGAGGGGTATCACTAAGGGTTGGGCTTTGAGGTTTCAAAAGTTCAGGCCAGCCCTAGTGGCTCAGTCTTCCTTCCTGCTGCCTGACAGTCTGGATGTAAAACTCTTAGCTTCTTCTGAAACTGTAAGCTAGCCCCAATTAATTGCTTTCCTTTACAAGGGTTTCCATGCTCAGAATCAACTAACCTGGGCTCATAGGGATTCACAAAGACTGAATCAACAATTAGGGAACCTGCATGGGTCTGACCTAGACCTTCTGCATATATATTATGGTTGTATAACTTGGTCTTCTTGTGGGACTCCTAACTCTGGAAGCAGGGACTGTCTATGATGTTTTTGCAATTTCCTCCTACCATATTGCCTTAGCAACAGCCTCGATATGAAAAGAGGTGCCTAGTCTTATTGCAACTTTATGTGCCATGTTTAATATCATTGGAAGGGATGCTATTTTCTGAATAAAAATGGAGGAAAAGTGGATCTAGGGCAGAAGGAAGGTTTTGGGGGAGAGACTGGGAGAAGAGGGAGGAGAAACTATGGTTGGGATGTAGCATATGAAAGAAGAATAAATAAATAGATAAATAAATAAATAAATAAATAAATAAAAGAGTTGAAATGGTTATAGCATCTCTTCACAGCAATAGAAACCCAAAGTAAGGCAGATGCATCAAAATGAATAGTCACAGTCTACTTATTCTTGTAGAGCTCTGCCTAAATCACCAGTTATTCTGGTTTAATTTAATGCAACTTGGGTGGCGGTTTTGAGTAATTTTACTAATTAGTGTGCCACAACAGTCAACACACACAGACACATGGTCATTGTCCTCTGTTTTACCCATGATTTAGCTTGACAACGTGCATGAGTTTTCTCTTGACTCAATGTTTACAAAAAGGAATCGTTTAGCCCCCAATTTTCTAATTCTATTGGAATTCTAGCCCATCTGTTAAAAGTAATTGCAAAAATAAAGCTGGTGGAAAATCTATCAGTCTGATCGTTTTTCTTTCAGATTGACTTAAGCCCACATGTCCATGCAACAAACCACTGTTAATAAACTACGATAAGCACCTGGGTGTCCACAGACACCGAGAGGATAGCACAGTACACAGACGGGCTGGCCCCTGAAGAAGCTACTCTCTACCATGGCCTTGGTATGTTTAACCTATGCCTTCGTCACTGAGTTCCTGAACCGAACACTCTTTAGCCCAACTTTTTCCTTTAATATTTATGGTGATCATAGTGTAGACTTTAAATATTAATTTGTACATACTTGCACAGATTTCACTTAGTGGTTTTCCCTGAAAACATTTAAAAAAAACCTCATTGTATCATCTTCCTTTTAAATATTTTCACACTGGGGATTTTTCATACAGTGTAATAGTTACAGTTGTATATATTGACCAATTGCTAAGGCATCTCTTAAAAGCATTTCCATTGTAAAAGCCAAGCATATTTACCAATGATGAATAATAAAGTCAGTCAGGCAGTACATTGTTATAAGATGTCTACTGCTTTATACTCATTATAATAAAGTGACTGACATGGAACTCTCTAGCAGCCCTGTTAAACTCTGGAAACAGAAAGTAAAAGGCACAAACTGAAGTATAGATGCTTGATTAATACACAGCATCACTGAACTTTCTCTTGATGGCTTCCCCTTCTGCTTTTGTAAGTTTTGTTGGTTGGTTGATTGGTTGGTTGGTTGGTTGGTTGGTTGGTTGGTTGGTTGGGTTAATTTTTATTTTTAACTTGGGCAATTCCAGAACATGAAATCTTTGTGACTTGTCTCTTAAGTTTCACCTTCCAAGCTCCAGTGGATCTCTATCAGTGGCCTCGAGGGCTTCCATGTAATTAAGTGCCAGGAACATCAGAAACAGAGGAGAATTAATTATATATGCCTCTATGAAATTACCACACTTGCCAGTGCTTGACAAGGGCATCTCACCAACTGTGGACTCCTGTGTGCTGACCTGAGAGCGCCTTTGTTTCAGAATATATGGCTCTAGTTCAATACTGAGAGATTCTGAGGTAAAAACCAGGGCAAAAAAACTTGTATACAGGTTTTTCATTCATCTAGACATCTTCACATTAATAGAGTTTCCTACGTATAGTCAACACTTTCATTAATGGGAGAATTAAAGATCATAGTGCACTTTGTAGTTGCTATTAAATCTTCCCATCTGTTATGTAACTAAAGAAGGAAGTTCAGAGACAGACAAAAGTTTCATTACAACTATCAGTTTCCCTAGCACATGCCATGAATACGTAGATGTGTCCAATTAGTGCCTCATGAACTCTTGTGCCTATTAGTTCATATGCATAGATGCTATATACTCTGAATATTCTTATGAATGTAAAGCTTGGCAACATTGTTTGAAATAAAAACACATACTGTATACACAATGTAAATATGAGGTGTTCAACTTACATTATCTGACATTCTTGTAAATTTGACAGATGAATCTCTGTTTTTCTGTGTCAGTCTCTGTCTTAGTTTCTCTATCTCTTCTCTTACTGAACATGTGGCTCTGAGGATGTCTAAAGAAATAACTGATTTTAGAACTAGAGAGATGGCTTTGAACTTAAGAACACCAGCTGCTCTTACAGAGGGACCTGGGTTCAATTCCCAATACCCAAATGACAGTTCACAACCATTTGTTAACTCCAGAAGTAGGAAATATGACACCCTTTCCTGGCCTTCATGGACACCAGACATGCCAGAGATATTCAGATTTATAAACAGGCAAAACACCCATGTATATTAATAAGTAAAACAAGCAAGCAAATGAGATAAGTCTTTCAACAGTCTGTTGGTATATGCACAAGCTCAATTTTGATTAGTATTTCTTATTTTCGGTGATATTGATATGACAGCTGTTTATTTTTAAATTAGTAGTGTTTAATTATTTAGCTAGTCATCTTTTACCAGCTGCTTAACATCCATGGCTACTTACATTCTTATAGCCTATGTAAAATTCTACATATGATTAGCATGGTTCACTGCTTCTTGCTATAGTGATACCCCCCCACCCCTATACAATTTCAGTTAAAACAAAACAGCAGCTCCAACAGAAATCAAGAGCATTCTCCTCCTCTGTAAGCTGTAATTGAGGTTATGGCTCAGCATATTGCCTGTGGCAGAATCTATTACCAAGAAATGGAGACCATGATTTGAAGCTGGCTGCAGTGTAAGCAAAATGAATTAATTATTAGCAGGGCAGAATTGAAGGAAAATACAGGGCTTCCTAGAGAGAAATACTTTTGCACTTCTGGAAACCGGACATAGGAAGGAAGCTACTGAAGAATCCACTCTCTGCTTGCCTTTTGAAATTTTCTTATGATTTACAGCACATGGTGTTCACGGTGATATTTTACAGTATGTGTTCTTCCTCAGTTTGACATTTATTCTAGTTTAATATCTCTTTGTTTTACTAAAATAGGTAAAGAGTTAAGTCATGATTAGAAAAGCTTGGTTTCAATATTATAATTTAATTTGAGCAAAACTCAAAAGACAACAATGGATCTTGTTAAAATTTATAAACATTTACAACTTATGTTATTATGTACAAATATACTTAAGATTTAGAGATAGTTAACAAATTTTAAAAGTCTTCATAGCAGAAAAGCAGGTAGGAAAAATTTATATTTCTTGCCTGTTTTAGTGTTTCTACTTGGAATTGTATCCTGACTTTGTTTTGCAATTCATTTTGCTGGTCTTTGGTACCAGAGTAGCTCATATTCCCTAAATCAAAAATAAGAAATTGGAATTGAAGATACAGAATAGTTAACATTGCTATAATTATTTTTCAACTTTACAAATAGATACAGATCTGTAAATGCAGAGAGACATAGTTACATATATGATCCAGGTAACTCATGGATAGACTCTCCTATTGGTGCAACAACCTGGACCTTTTCTTTCTCACTTTGTGTTTTTGGTTTTGTTTCTGTTTTGTTGTTGTTCTGGTTTTTGTTTGTTTGTTTTAAGAATTATTTATTTTATGTATATGAGTACAATGTTGCTGTCTTTAGACTCATCAGAAGAGAGTATCAGATCCCATTACAGATGGTTGTGAGCCACCATGTGTTTGCTGGGAATTGAACTCAGTACCTATGAAAGAAAGACAGTGCTCTCAATACTGGACCCATCTCTTCAGCCCTGTGTTTCTATTTTAACTTAAAAGTATTTCATCCTTTTTATTATAATGCCCCAACACTTAATGTAAGTTACATTATTATTATTATTATTATTATTATTATTGTTATTATTATTTCTCATAGAGTAGATAGTGATAGAATTAGGTATTTTTTGTTGGCATATTTACCCACCTAAAATAAAGTCACTTGAATATTCAACTATATTTATTAACTATTCACTTAAGCAGATATAACAGAACAAAGATATGTGTTAATTTCAATAAAAACATGAGTGTTTATGCAACCTGTTGCTTTGTTTAAATTTCATTCAATTTATTAGAATTTATATTTAACTTTATCATATAACAAGAAAATATAATTTATTTTCTAAGAATAAGTTTTTTATTTTGTTGTGTACTTCAGATGTAATGTTTAAAGTCATCTTTCTGGTCATTAAAAAATTGGCTATTTGAATGATTCTGCTGCTCACAGTTGCTGAGAGCTTCATATACATTTACAGAGTCCTTGTCAGATTTGATAAATTTTGGGTACATTAGACAATTTTTCAGAAGCAACGCAACAGATTCAAGATTCAAATGTGCCCTCTGATTGTTAATGCTATGTCTGATCAGTGTGCCATGACACCACCTCTGTTGAATGAACAATGCCTACCAGTTTTGACAATTTTGAGTATAGCTAACAAGAGCCAACTTCTGAACAGTTAACAGTTTATTTCCTGAGTGTTCAGTACATTATGTTAAGAACAAAATAATATGCCCTACCATGCTCTTGCTGGACAGTTTATATAGATATGAGTCAGGATTTTCCCTTGTTTATTATTGTGAAAAGTTAAGTAGATACTGGGGCAGATACTCTCTGTATGACTTTGAACAGCTCATATTCTAGTTCCCTTGTGTCTAAAGTAGGATCACTCAAAGGTTCACTGAGATTGTATAAGTAACTTCTATATAGTACCTGATCCATAGCAAACTCTCAGTTGAAGATAGTTGTGTATGTTTCTATTCCCAGCACCAGAAGGTGGAGCTGGAATGATCCCTAGTTTGAGGCAATCTGGTCTGCACAGCAAGTCTCAGGTTAATCTAAATACATAGTATGGCACAGTCTTTTAAAAAAAGACAGGAGAGATAGGTGAAATATAGCTGCGTTATATGGTTATGATAAAAGCTGACTGTTTCTTGAGAGGATCTTGAGATAGAAATGTCCTAAAAGTGACAGTGACTCATGCAGAATATGTTCTGCTTTTGAATTTACTTTCCCCTGCTTTTATCTATGTATGCTCCTATGGAGACAAGAGAAACAAACCTGTTTCCTGATGTCACATAGCACTCAGCAAAAAAAAAAAAAAAAAAAAATCCTGACACCACATACATGGGAATTTCTATGTATGTCTCCAGCAGTCAGTTTGCTAGCAGGCAATGGAGTATCCTGTAATTCAGTTTAATTCTGGCATTGCTCTGGAGTTTGATTCAGATCTCCTCATTAACAGCTAAAACCTATAAAGTTGTCCTCCATTGCCCTACTTCAGAAGAGAGCCACAAGCCCAGGTTGTGATCTATAATTCCTATCAATCCATAGCAAATTGAGCCCCCTTATAGCTACAAATGATGCTCTAAAGTCTAAATGAGCAGCCAAAAGAGAGAGATGCACAGTGTAGGCATCCAGAAAGCGAAGTACAGCCCCTTGATCTCTGAGGTTACCTCACTCTCTAGGAATCTGCTCAGCACTTTGAAAGCTCGTGTGACTACTGTTGTTCTCTTTTTCTGGAGCTTTATTACACAGTACTATTGCTTACATCATTGGCCATCAATGGTACACACAAGCCTCACTTCTAGCTCTGGAGACTGAGGGGATGAGGAGGGAGATTTGCAAACTTTTAGTCATACCTCTTTCTTTCCCAGTACCATTCATTCTACTGGGGACCACTGACCTTCAGTCACCTCATTAGGAAACAAAAGACTCTGAAGAGAGTCCAAAGAACTTTGAGTTGTATGCCAAGGGATGGATGGAAAACAAATATAATATTTCTAAGGAATGCACAGTATCCCAGTTTTCCCAACCTTAGCAGCTTTGTAGCTCCACTTTGGTAGATGAAGTTTGAACATCAGACATAGAGGGTGAAAGATGAGCTCTGTCGCATTTCATTTCTATGCCATTAATTTCAACTTCAGCCTGGGAATTTTGATATTTCAGAATTGAAGTCCTCAGCTCTGGTGTTATCCACAAGGTAGAGACAAAAAGGAATAAAAGTAACATGCTTTTAAGTGCCTCATAATGGTAAATGTTTGCAGTTTGGTTTTGGTAAAATGAAAGTGATGTACACTTAGGGAAATCAGTTATGAATGATTTTTAACAGAAATTTTATTGTCAGAATGCAACATTCCATTGGTTGATGAATACATACATAATAATCATGCTGGCAAATACTAAAAGTTTTCCAATGAGAGATATAAGTCACACTATCAGCATAGAGAAATGGAACCCTAAGAAATCCTGGAAAATATGAATCCCAGAAGAGAACGTATTACCCTGATAATGATTTATCCTGAAAACAATACAGATGCATGTTTCAGGCATGTGGCTATTCTGTGAGAA
Source organism: Rhynchomys soricoides (assembly GCA_019843965.1). NCBI lineage: Eukaryota > Metazoa > Chordata > Mammalia > Rodentia > Muridae > Rhynchomys > Rhynchomys soricoides. Next base: position 11,412,794 of record JADRCH010000019.1, on the reverse strand, counting down.
AATAGAAAGTGATTAAATCATCACCATACTTGCTTCTAACTTAGAGATTAAAGGTAACATACAATTAAGCAAATCATTGCAGAAAATGACACTGAGCCTGACAACAAAACAGAACAGGGAGTCAGTACTCTAGAATGCTAGGGGAAATTACAGAGGTTAGCAGTGGACACTGGAAAGATTGGTGGGTGGGTGGATGGGTGCATGGATGGATAAATAGGTGGTATAAAGTATTGCAGAAGCAGAATGCTGCATTAAATATCATGTTCTGAGAGTGTAACAAGATTTCTCAAATGAAAGGGAGTAGTCAGAATATTCTTGTTAGTGTGGTGGTAGAACACGATAGTATGAAACGGAGTAGTCAGAATACCAAAGTTCTGAGGCCAGAAGTAAAACCATCGGTCCCATGATACAACCAAAGAACTGAGTAACTTTTCAAACCTACAAGATTCAGGTTGTTATTCCCAAAAGGCGTGATTTAATAGTGGTAAGCCATGTCAGCCAAACTCGGCCAAGAGTGTACTTCAAGCTACAAAATAGGATATACTTTATAAAGGGACTCGAGGGTAAATCGTTAAGAAGGAAAAACATTCTTAATACCCTGAGCAGATACATGCTTTGTATATAGGGTTTTGCCAGTCTATTTCCATGTCTGTTTCCTTAGTTTTCAATGATGATGTTTAAACCAATTTGATTTTCATAATGGGGTATATAACTGTCTATTCCATAAAGTCACATATTCTTGAGTGTATATATATATATACACTTGTATGTATTTTTCCTTAGACACAGAGTCCACTTTATAGTAATACAAACATAAAATTGATATCTTTCTTAGAATGCTATTCAGTTTTAAATTTTTTGATAAATATTAGTTAATTGCTTTTTTAAATAAGCTTCCTTCCCTGATAAGATGAAGGATTCAGTCCCAACTGAGCAGTAATAACACTAAGCATACACAGCACAACAGTGTTTACTGAGCATTTATTAAGTGCCAAATGATGGTGTCAACTCTTCACAGATGAACTCACTTAACTCTTACTAATGGTTCACAGTCTGAAAGTGTCAAATTTTGTGTCTAATACAGAGTGTCTTTTTTCTTTAAAATTTAGCATTTTTCCAGTCTACAACTCTGAATGCTGTGCTTAAAGTGGGTCATTGAGCTGCTGATTTCTCTCTCAGATATCTTGAGCCTTCTCAAGCTTCTTAGGTTTCTTTAGAATGTGGGCTTTCTGAAGTTCTCACATCAAAACATGTTGAGTAGAAAATGCAGTGGACAATCCATCACCCTCTTTGCTCTGCCTTCAGAACTGTGGCAGTTCAAGGGCAGGAAGACACAATGATAGCCATGGGAGAAGACAGTTGGAAGGAAGCCCACCAAAAGGGGAAACAATCTGAGGAGAGAAGTTAGGAAGGACGAGAAGAGGCAGATCTGCTCTCTTGTACTCCCAGAGACAGAAAAGTCCTTAGTCCCCAACTGTCTTTATTTTCTTCAGTTTCCAGACATCTGCATATGACTTTTTGGTTTTGTAATGACAAGAGTGTGATTTAAGGAGTCAATAATTGATCACAGTTTAGAGGCAGAGCATTTGATCCTTTATAAAGGAAGATTTCATTTATAAACACAACAGCAGTAAAAAGGTAGGGCACCCAGAAGCTTCCAGGACTTACAGAACCTTTATCTCTGATGGCTGCCACACTTGTTTGTATGTGCGTAAATACATATATACATAAGTAAGGTATCTCCTTAACTTTGAACCAAGTAGAGCCACTTGAATAATTTTATGTGTTATTATATAAACCGTGCTTTTAAAGATGCATTTCAGAGTTGCCTTTTGTCTACCACTGATGTTAATAAACGGTTATGATTCAGCAAAGAGAGTGGTAAAGTATCTTCCGTTGTTGACCACAGTCAGGTGAAATAGTCAGGCAATTGGAGACTGGAACTAAATTATTTGAGGTGGCATCCTTAGAGCTACCACTGTCTTATGCCTGCCGATGAAACACAATTGTGCTTTAGCTATATAAAATGATAAGGAGTTAATAATTGAGTAGTCAGAAGATACACTAGTTACATGGACCATAAAAGACCCTACTTACCCAAATGAAAATTTTATTAGCTGCATTAAGAATCTATGCCAGCATTTTAGAAGAATATGACTAAATGCCTATCAATTATCAAATGTACTTTCATAAATGTTTATTTTAAGACAACCAGGATATTCCCAAATCTTTTCATTTTAAAATTTCTATTTACAGATATTTTTCTTTCATCTCTTGTTTTGAAGCCTTTACATAGGAATGCTAATTAATGTTAGGATTTTTAACTGATATACTTGTTGCTAGGCAAACAGAAATGTCACATCACTCTATTTTGGAAATATTCCACATGTGTGCATGCATGCGTGTGTGCATGCATGCGTGTGTGTGTGTGTGTGTGGTGGAACATTTGAAATCATGCTTGAGGAAACATTTCCTGGCAGGCAGCCAGCACCGCCATCATAACATTCTGCTGTGACTAACTAACTTAGTTGTTTCTTAAAAGCTGACTGTCCCAGTGGCTTACCCATGTCTAATGTTTAAAAGTGCATGTACAAAAATGTGTCTACCAATTTGTCTTTTAACAATAAGGAGATTTCATTTAGGAAGCACACATGGAAGTGTCTAGATATTTCAATTAGCATCATATATTTTTGTTCCCACACAGACCTTACTTCCCTAGACTACCTTAGCCACACTATGTGTTATGTTTTGATTTCCTCATCTGTTGTTTTTGTTTAAGTCTTGATTTGGGTTTCACCAGTAGTCTCTGAGTCCCTTTCTAATGGGGTGAGGATGAGATTCAGAAACACCACTATGGGAGTCAGAAATAAAAGTGAAGAGATGCAATTGAGAACATTCTTGGATGGTTTAACACCATGTTTTACAGGTAGTCCTTTCTGTACCATTGATCCAGTGCCACCAGGTATAAATGCTACATGATTTCTCTGGCATATAGAACATGCTTTGCCAAAGGCCAGAGTAGTCTTCTAAGATCAGAGAAGACTCTGAAGCAAAGAAAGGGCTTCCATTGGATGTGAGTTGGAGCAGAGTGGGGCAGATGAGCTTGGTGTTCCAGGGGTCCACAAACAGCATCAATCGCCATGCTGTGTCCTTCCAGAAAGTTCTTGGTATTTTATCTCTATCTAGGGAGAGAGAAGGGTCATTTCTTAATTTCATATTCATTTTTATTAGTTTACACATTTAATGATCGCTCTCTGTTAAGGGATAGTGTTTGAGACATGGAAGCAGGTACAAGGGAAGAAAACTGACACATTGCTGCCACTGATGACTCCACAGGCAGGTCTCAGTCACTGCAGAGTGATGGCAATCCTGTGAAGTGTACAGAAGGTTGGCCCATTTACTCACTCTCTCTAAATGTACAGAGTCTGCCTAGTCTTTCCCCCATCCTACATTCTGCAATGGCTGTGACCCTTTGTCTACCATTTACTTACTCCTTACCTGAGTTTCTGCTTACCCCCCTTGAATATGAATGCCCCAAGAGGAAGAGATAACTATGTCACTCTTCCATTCAAAGTATTTTGTCAGAGTCAGTGTTGAAGATTTTGACATAGAGGGTTCTGAATCCACACAGGACAGAAGGTAAGGACCTCACCATACAGAATTAAGTTTTATGAAAGATGTTTTATGAAAGATGGCTGCTAGTGTGTGCTGTGCATAATACATTTTGAAGGTACACATATGAAAAAGTAATAATTGCATACTATTTAAGCATATATAGTTATTAATCCATAATTAGTGACACAGAGGTAGTAATATGAATAGAGGAGCAAAGTTATGCAGAATATTACTGCTACTTAATATTTTCATTACCCTTCCTTGACTTTCCTTAGGGGGATGATAAAGGTTGCCGAATGGATTCGGATGATAGCCAGTTACTGTTTGGCTCAATACCTCTTAGGTGTTGCCAAACATATCTTGCTTCTGAAAGCCCGACAAGTGTTCTGCAAGGCAGATTCATTTGACATTAACAAAACCAAGGAACACAGGTTAATTAAGTTGTCTAAAACTCACAACTCAGTCGTGATTTAAACTGGGTGTCTCCAATTCTGAGACGTGGCTACAGAACAATCAAAAGGTCAAGGTTGTATACAAAGGAACCCAAGGTGGATGTTTGGTAGAATCCACCGTAGGCCAGCCACTTGGTGAAGCACCATGTCTGCCACTGTGAGCCTTGCTGGCAGAGTTCCTGCCCTCTAAGAGCTCTGCCTGGCATAGAAAGGGCACTTAGGCTAGCAAAGAAAGCAGAGCTCAGCGGGTAATAGATGTCAGTGACAACTTCAGGTGCTAAGAAAAGCAAAAGTTAGAGGGATTCATTGACTTTAAGATTTCAGAATGGCTTTTTGAGGAAGGATATTTTATCTGTAAGTTGAAAGAGGACTAAGCTAAAGGTGCCATGGGTGGCAGAGCAGAGAGAAGTGTTCTAGGCACACCGGAGGACCCAGGACCCTGATTTCAACAAGGCAGGGATGTCATAAGTAGGAATTGAACTCACGATGGTGGAAACTGGAGAGATGGAGTCTAGATGAATTTCCATTCTAGAGTCATAGAAAGCCTGTGAAGAGGTTGGTGTTGAATCTGTGATCAGCATTCTCCCTCAGTCTAGGCTGTGGCACAGAGATCGAAGAGGATCAAATGGGAGGAGGCCACACTGGGAATTCTGTGGGTGAGGAAGAAGTAGCTATCTACAAAGGCTACAGGGCATTTGGGAAGAAAAGGCATGATTTTATACTGAAGGGTCGTGAGAGTTATCAGGTTGCTTGTGCTTTTGTGAAAGTACTTCTGGGAGTCTTGAAGAAGCCTAGCTTCCCACACAAAAACTGTGCCTATCTACTAGCCAAAGATCTGGAGCTAACCACCCTCTACTTCTCAAAGGCATGCTGGAAGGGTTGGTTGGATCAGGAATAATTTTTTGTCTTGTTTTCTTAATTTAAAGAATAACTATATTTACCATTTAAAAATATTTTCTTGTGAGATACATCTACTGATGTATGTCCAATAAGTTCAAATCATAACCGCTTAAGCGAAAAAGAAGACAACTTCCTCACCAGGGAGCTTTCCTAGAAGGCCTTAAGTTCCCATTCATGTAACAGGATTCCAAGCTTGGTGGGTCTGGGTGTTTATTTTAATCTTGTATTGTCATTAGCAAGTTTGCTACATGAGTTACCCTTGGGTATGCGGGTGGAAATGGCTTTCTATCGCTTTCTCTTTGTGTCTTTCTATTTTAAGGATTTAGGGTATTATGCCAGAGTGAATTGGTTCACAGGGATTTCACTTACTCACTATATGCTGCTGCGCTTTTGTTCTCTGGCTGGCTAAGCCACATACCTCCTGAATAGCATGCTCACACAGAGGTCACATGATGTGGGGGTACATAGGTGCCAGCTTTTCTTTCTGCCTGGGCGGTGTGTGGTGCACAGAAAGCCACTGGAACTCTAAACTCTAATTTCTCAATCAAGAATAGTTAGGAAACCAGAGTTCTGCATTTTCATTAACACAGGGTCCTACATGCCAGCTCAGCTTACTACCTGCTAAGCCTCCTAGGTCTTTGAGAGAATGTGCATTGGCAGTTTTCCAGTCTTACAAAGACTCATAAATAACTGCCTTTCATAGGAAATGTATTTGGTTTGGCATATTGACACTTGAATACATTATTCTTTTAGCAGTTGAACAAATTAAAATGAAATGATGGCTCCGTCTTTTTCAGTGTAATAAAATGAGCATAATTGGGTTACTATCTTTATCTGGCAGTCAGGAATCAGATAGTGCACCCAGTTGCACTACAGGGCGTTTACACATACCCTGTTCCTGTTGTCGTGATGATGTTCCCACACACCAACAATTAGGAGAGAGAATGATCAAGCAAGATGAGTGCAGTCATAATATCGGAGACCATTATCTTTCAAAATCCTTATGATTTGATCTCGGATACAGCCAGGGCACTTGGATTTTTGTTTCTGTTGTTTAATGTTTTCTTAAAACTCAAGGTCATTCTAATGTGTGGCCAAAATGAGAGCTGGTATTCCCTGTTCCTGGCCAGGGAGAAGTCTCCTCTAATGACATCCTTGGTAAATGTCCTTATTTCTCTCTGCTTTTTGTTCCCTAAGCCTGCTTCACAACTTGGTAAAGATATGGGCTAGCAGGTTAAGGAAATCACTGACCATTAAGACGAGTGAGAAGAAGATGACTCAATGGCTTTACTTTAGACTTCATACTTTGCAAGACCAGATATAACTTCAGTGATGCTCAGAGTGACTGCGAACTACTATGTACGGGAATCAGATTGTCCACGAGCTGCTCTGGTGTTTTCCTGTTTGCCCTAGTACACTGACCAGTTGATTTGCAAATCATCACAGGAATCTGTAAAGTAATGCTAATCTCATTGTGTAGGCTTTATGAATTTACCTTTAACTGGAAGTATATTGGTTTCATTTTATACTATGAAATGGATTTTAATACTTAGTTCCATATTCAGTTATATATTCATCAGCTGGTACCTGGTTATCTCCTAACTTTGAATATGAGAACAAGATATATCAAAATGTATCTGACACCATAAGTACCATAGAAGCTTTAGAAGTGAACATTCTGACCATCTCTTTCGAAAATGTACTTTATTTTAAGCTCAATGGGTTTTGGTTAAAGTGTTATAGGACTTAAGTTGTTTTAAAGCATCGTGTGTACTTCTAAAGCTTTGGTAAACCATGACAGCATCCAATGAGAACATGAGACATCTTTCACTTAAAATAAATCATTGTTTAAAAAATGTAATGCCTTGAGCAGGAGAGATGGCTCAGTGGTTAAGAGCACTGACTGCTCTTCCAAAGGTCCTGTGTTCAGTTCCCAGTAACCACATGGTGGCTCACAACCATCTGTATTGGGATCTGATGCCCTCTTCTGGTGTGTCTGAAGAGAGTTACAGTGTACTCATATACGGAAAATAAATCTTTTTTTAAAAAATGTAATGCCTTGCAAGGTACCATTGAGTTTTAATAAATGGCCACACCTGTAATCCCAGCATTTGTGAGGTGAAGGCAAGAAGATCTCTAGTTGAGAGGATTTACCTTTTCTTTTTCTTTACCTTTTTTTTTCCCCAATGAGCTGTACAAGAAGCTTTAGTGTGGGGAAAATAGAACCAAACAAAATACCAGAAAACACATGGAATGGACAGAATAGGGAAGTGAATTTACCCCAAACAACCTGATTTATAAGTATTTCTCAAACATGATGCACACGTAAAATAAATTGTGTTCTATATGTCCCTTTTAAATATGGTAGATGGGATTTATGTACATTATACTCTCTGAAGCAGTAAGCTGTCTTTCAAGAAGCCCTCCCTCTTTCAGCCTTTGACTTTGTCCACCCTTTGCTGAGGTTGTGATATTATTAGGAGTTGAGCTATGCTTTACTATCAGAAGCCCAGGTGATTGGCAAGAATTTTTTTCCAAGTTGGTATTTAAAAATAGTTAGGAAAGCAGTTGAACTTTGGCTGTTTTCTAGGAAATTGTTTGTTTAACTAAAACTAAGTGATCATGATGTTTTGTAGAAAATAAAATCTTTCATCAGGAAATTTTAAGTGAGTGAATTGAGATTTTGGTATAAAACCAGCTTTTAAAAATGAATAATGGCACTGCAGTTTTTCTCTGAGAGCTAAGACATGCCTCTTGGGAGCTTTTGGTGGTTATCACCATTGGTGCCTGTCCACACACTGTAGTGCCTATCTCCCACCCATGGTATTTGACAGAACTACAAGTAAATTCTATGTTGATTTTCATTGTGTTCACTGCACAGACAGTGAATCTGTATCTTTTAACAACCTCTATTTGGGTTGTCATTCCATTCCACTTGAGCACATTTTCTCAGCTTATAAACTAGAAAGTATAACCTTAGTCCTTGCAAGCTGTATCTTCTTAAAGTCTGCTTGTATGCTTCAGCCCAGCTAGTGAAGAAATGCTTGGTGATAGACAGCCACTCTGCCCCTGGCCAGGTCCCAGTTGAGTCTGTGCTGTTGGTGTTGCTACTATGGAGCGATCTGGTAATACACAGTAAAAATAGAAACAAACAAATGAACTCTTGCTGATTGCAAGCTGCATTAGTTTTCCATCACTGTTGATCTCCAGAAGCATTGTATTTCCCCCATTTTACACTGTTTAAGCCTAAATCAAACACTTTTTTTTTTCCAATCAGGCATAGTGGTACTTCTATTTCCTGTGTTTTTTAAGATAAATTTTTCTAAAATTCACAGAAAACCTAAAATAATGTTGGTTTAACAAGGTAGACGTTTAACATTTTATCCTTGTATAAAATTGTTATCAGACGTAAGGAGGCCAGAGGTTGGTGCAGTGCCTCACTTGTCATCAGTAATATAACTGAGTGCACAGATTTATATCTGATCAAGATAGTTGGGGAGAGTTACAAACACCCTAATCAAAACAAACTAAAAATGGACAAGGGAACCCTAATGTGTGGCTTTCTTTATAAATCCATGTGTCCCTTCTGCTTAGGACTGAATATCAGAAAAAATTTTCTTTACCTCAGTAGAGGAAGGCTTAGAATTCTAGAATTGAGAATGGCTTTTAACCCATCCCAAATACTTGAGGGTTTTATTTTGTTTTTGTGCTAAGGAGTTGGAGGCCAGTGAGTATTGGGGTAGACAAAAGCAGACTATATTACAACATTTTTTTAAAAATTGCAACATTGTGAGGAAGGGCCAAGAAGAAAGTACAAGTACATGCATTCATACTGCTTTTTGGTAGAGAATAAAAGAATCAATACAGGCAAATCTGGCAAGATATTTGAATTACTGACAGTTCTGGGATTTGGCTTGAAAGGGTGAAATATAGGTCAAAATCAAGGGAAAAATGTGAATAATTTTATTTGGAAAAGCCCAAACTTCATCTATATTGTAACTTTATTGACACTGTTATTTATTCAGAAGACCTGTAAAGTAGAAGTGAATATTTGATCCTCAAAGTTAAACTAGAATTTGTGAACAATTATAAAATTTGAAGGGCCAAGAAAACACTTGTCTTGTGATTGGCCGTATTGAGCGTGGTGTCTTCTTTAAAAACTGTGCAGAATTCATTCTTAAGTCAGTAAGCAGTAGAAAATGGAGAGGTGATTGAGCCTGCACATCTCTCATTGCTAATCAATCAGTTCAAAGCAGGATGGCTGAAACAGGCACAGCTGGTTCTTTGCTCACAATTCTGTAATTTGTACTAGACAAAGTTAGGAAGACTTCTCTCTGCTTCACCTGCTGAGGCTGAAGGATTTCCATCTATGATGGACTCATGCTGCAGATGGCTGGCCAATCAGTGCTGGCTGTCAGTTGGCGGTATCATCTGTCCTTCTGCGACCTCTCCACAGGGCTCTGTGGAGCTTCTCACAGAACAAAAGCTGATTTCTAACAAGAATCTTCCCGAGGATTCGAATTCTAAGAAGAGGTCCCCAGGTACAAGTACTTCCCAAGCTTCCATTAATTTCTCTTTGGCCAAAGTCCGAGAGAGAGAGAGAGAGAGAGAGAGAGAGAGAGAGAGAGAGAGAGAG
>JADRCH010000019.1:11367936-11403181 GCA_019843965.1 Rhynchomys soricoides | reverse complement strand
AGAGAGAGAGAGAGAGAGAGAGAGAGAGAGAGAGAGAGAGAGAGAGACAGGCTACCTGTGAACAGAAAAATAGCAAGGCATGTGGTTTATCAGAGGCTATCAGCCCAATAGCCTGCCAAAGCATCTTCTAAGAAGGAAACATATGGGCACTACTTTTTTGTGCTCCTGCCATGTGCTAGTCACTGTCTTTAATCACAAAATTGGTTTGGGAAGGAGGTGTCCGATAAGGAAAAAAAAAAAAAAAAAGGTAAAAATGTTTTAAATGAACTGCACGAGGTCCCATAGCTTCTACATGGTGAGGTCTTTTATTTCAGCCCTGTTGAAGAGTCTCCGCAGTCTTCCCATCTTGCTCCTCATATGCTACGTTCCTATGAGTAGACGGTAGCCGTGGCAGGTGGGGATCGATGTTTTGAGTGCTTTTACTCTAAAGCACAGTAAAGTCTTGGCACACACTAAGTTTGTAGCATATTGAGCACAGAGAAAGAGGTTTCTGGACATTGGAATTCATCATTTGCAGCGCCTGTACCACAGAAAAGCCAGGCTCAGAGAGCCATTTAAGGAAGGCACAGCAGCGAAGTTGTATCTGTTCTCTCACTTCCTTGACACAGGTGTGCTCTTTCCTCTTAACGGAAACCAACCAGAGATAACATCATTCCAAGTGCTTCCTACAAAGACCCCTAACTAATACGTTCCCGGTGGAATGGAGTTTTAGAACAAGAGCACAACAAATGTGCTAATTTCTAATGCTTTCTAATTGGCATATTTGACAAGGGGTACACTCTTTTCAGAATCAGCTTGGGTCATGCCCATGGCTGTGAAATTCCCGTCTTTGTAGTTAAAACAGCATCAAGATTGTCCTTCTGTTCTGCTTCTGCTTGGAAGATTAACATTCATCTTCAACATGTGAGAAGTTAGTTAACTTATCAAATCATTCGATTAATGAGCTAGACCTGTCAGGCCAACCAGAAATAGCTGAGTCGTTTAAATCTTTTAATATGAGCCAATTTTCACAATAACCTGTTTCATTCATGGCCTTGGTGTTTAAATGCTCACTCATTAGTGACCTGGTATTTGGGCTTGTCTGTGAGGACTCATTATAGATTATAGGTTTTGAACGGGGATGTCTTTCCACAAAAGGCTGCCCTCCTATTTTCCTCAGGTTCACTAATTGGACCTTCGCCTTGTTTTTACAAGCAAGGGCTAAATTTCAGCAAGGAAAACGTTTTTTCTGATGCCACAACTGGGATTGTACTGAGGAGCCAGCAGCCTATCATTATCAATACAGATGATAACGCATGTGTTTGGGTTTGCTGGAGACAATAAAAGCAAAGGCTGCTTTGAAAACCAGTAAAACATTGAACTTGATGGAAAGAGAAATTCATTCAGCTGATCACCCAGCGGTAGCTGCCTGCCCGTGGTGATAAAATACAGGCAGCAAACACTCAGAAATAAACACCCGATAGTTAACGAAGAAGGCAGCAAACACTCAGAAATAAACACCTGATAGTTAACGAAGAAAGGAAACATGTTTCAACCCACAACACCCTGCACTGAATTCTGAAGAGTCCAATTGCTGATATTCCTGAAGAAATACATGTATTATTATACCACGGGGGTTTAGAGCAATCATAGTCTATCATACTAATGTCCCTAACAGAATTCCTCCTGGATTTGCCTTGGTTAATGTCATCTATTTTGATGGGTATTTTCCATTTGTTTTAAAATGTCATTTGTATTACTTGCGTGATTCTTTTGCTCCATTCCTTTTTATTTTCCTTTCATTTTCTTTTCTTACAGAATTTACTGTTCATTTTCAAATTACTCCAGACCCTAATAGTCAATTTCGCTCTGGGCAGAATTTGTGTATCTATTGAATTGCATTCTGTTTTGTTGAATTTCCTTCAGTGAATGTCTCTCCAAGAGCTTCTTTCAGTGGCAAAGCATTAAACGGCTTCTTCAAGGCCTTTGGGCTGCATTTGTCATGTACCCATAACCAACCTCGTGCTGCGCCAAATGTCCTAATTAATTCACTGTGTGCTCCCGTTTAAATATTTATGAATGTGACTAGTTGAAATGCTGATATGCACGTTATTACTAGCCTTAAAAGAAATGATTTTTTTTTTTCCTGGTAGTCTTATCAGTTTTAAGAATTCAGATTTGAAACGTTTGGAGTTAGCAATTTCAGTGGCAGCATCATGTTAATGGAGTCCTGGAAGCCGCTAGCGTTAAGATGAGTAAATTAGGAAGTCAACACTGCTTATTTAGGTCCATTAGGATAAAATAGTAGGAGATCCTGGACGTAACAAAAATCAATCCAGCACACAGAGTGCACATTTATCAGGACTTTGTTACGATGGCAGGAGGCAGCCTGTTTCTTCTTATGAAGAATGCTACATTAGTGTCCTCAAGGCGTTGGACCATTGTGACATTGACCTTTCAAAACAACTTTGAGACAGCCATGAAGCCACCAAAGACCACTCCAACTACATGCAAAAAAAAAAAAAAAAAAAAAAATTAAGTTGGCATCAAATGACTTTTTGAACTGTTTATTGCTATCTTCCCTTTAACTGTCAATTTGCATCCTAGTTTGTAGCCCTGTCCAAGCAGCTGAGTTAAGCAGGAATTTGTAACCGTTGTTTTGAGTATTTGAGCAAACTGTCTACAGTCCCCACATTCTATCAGTGTAGTTTGAATTTAAGTGTATGTTCCAAGTATGTCAAGTACTTGACAGCTAGTTCTATTTTACAACGGCTTCTAGGTAGATAGGACCTCCTCTGGGACTTTGAGCATCATCACATGCCCAGCATCAAACACCAAAGCCTATGCCATTGACTACAGTTATAGGAAAGCAATTTTAAATTTAATTTTGGTCTTGTTTTTTCAACACTCATATAGACCCCATATGTTTTACAAATAATATAACTAATTCTCAGCTGCATTTTATTTTTATGCATGCATATTTCTTTTCTGCTGAAAGAAAGTGTTGATGGAATATGTTCCTTACTGTGTTTGATCTTCAGAGCCAGTAGCCTTCATTATTTAAGATGTTGAACATTAGCTATTTAATATTAGATGCTTAATAATCATATGTAATCATTTCATTTTTGCATACTGTATACTACTTACAGTCATATGTAGTATTACAAATAAGGCTGCTATGAACATAGTGGAGTCCATGTCCTTGTGGTATGGTGGAACATCTTTTGAGTATGATTTTAGGAGCAGTGTAGCTGGGACTTCAGGTAGAGCTATTTCCAATTTTCTGAGGTACCACCAGATTGATTTCCAGAGTGGTTGTACAAGTTTGCAATCCCACCAGCAATGAAAGAATGTTCACCTTTCTTGACTTTCTTGCCAGCATGTGCTATTACTTGAATTTTTATTTTATTTTATTTTTGGTTGTTTTGAGACAGGGTTTCTCTGTGTAGCCCTGGCTGTCCTGGAACTCACTCTGTAGACCAGGCTGTCCTGGAACTCACTCTGTAGACCAGGCTGGCCTGGAACTCACTCTGTAGCCCAGGCTGCCCTGGAACTCACTTTGTAGACCAGGCTGGCCTGGAACTCACTCTGTATGTTTTTGCTCTTATTTTCCCATACTCATTCTGTTTCTGCAGAAACCTTTGCCTAAAGTAAGGGGTACTATTACTTAAAATAAGAATTTCTTGAATATGGGCAGCATGATACTTAAGTTGATAGCCAAGATATTTACTAATTAATGGACTGCTTTCATAGATGGCATGGATATATTGACAAATGTAGGAGTCATATCTCAGGTAGAATGCATAGTTATACATGCTATTTCATTATACTTTCCAGAGCATGGTTTAATTTTAAAACTCTTATTTTTGTTTTCCCCTAATGTTTGATGATTTTTTTTTTTTTTTTTTTACTAAAACTGTGGTAAATAAAACCATGTGCAAAGGGGGAGTGGGACTGCTGTAGGTGCAGGACATTCTATACTCTAGTCCTATAGGGCAAAATCTACTTTTTTGTTTCTCCTTTTAGTAATTTCTTATAATAAAGTCAACATATGCTAGTCAGTAAAAGTTATATCAGGAAAGTGCAATGAAGAGGAAGAAGATGACATTTGGTACTACTGTGTGAAGGTCCTCCTGCTGATTATTTCTGTCTCTTCAGACTTGTGTTTTCCTGGGCATGTGTGTACAGTCTTTCTGTGTGTCTGGGTAGACTGTTACAAATAGACCACTGCAAGAAATAAATCCTTATGCCCGATCTTAAATCTGAAGTGAGCTTAGAGCTCATGAAAGAAGCACAGATAAGAAGCAGGGCTAGGCCCCTCCCCTCCCTTCGGAGAAGTTACAGGCATTTCTTTTACAACACTGATCAGAAAAGGAAGGAAGCTCAGGCCTCAGAATGTTCATTAGAGAAGCCCTGTGTCCTGAACCATTAGGATGGGGAAACTAGCGATGAGGCTGACTAAGGGAGCACGGAGATTATCATTCTCTTGGGTGCCAGTTTATGGGAAAAAGGGAGCCGGGATTTTTTAGGATCAGGAACTTTAAAAAGACCCTATCATCTCCTGCCAAGCAAGTAGGCTGGTCACTTTCATCATTTCTCTAGACAGACAACAGAAGGGAAAAAAATGAAAACAATTTCACTTCCACTCTCCTCTTGAGTTGTCAGTCAAGTAAGGGTCTTGTTTCTCACAACCCCACAACCAGTTTTGTACCAGTCCAGTTTACTGATGTGTGGTTAGCATATTTACTGAGTTAATAAGTTGCTGTTGGAAATGAGGACTATTCTGAGCTATTTTAAGAATAAATATTGGTTTGTCAATCACTCCTGAACTTTCAGCTTCTGTGAAGATTACAGGCATGTCATAATCACATTATTAGTATGTGCTTTATATAACACCCACTTTCTTTCGTATTAACTGAGATGGGGTGGTCTTTCATTTCTTCAGTCTGTCAAAACCATTTAAATGCCTAATCTACATTAGACACTGGGCAAGATTCAGGAAGCAGTGGTGATGGAAGACAGATGACCACTGCGCAGTGGGTGCAGATGAGTCTGTAATAAATCATTGTATAAGTGCCTCGTCACTGGAGTTTGTCTTGTGAAAGAAAAATTAAGTTATGAACATGATCCATCATGGGAGTCAGGAAAGACTTTTCTGAAGAAAGAATATTTCATACTTGAAAGGTATGGCATGGGTGACTTCATTATTCCTAGAAACATTAAACATTATTTTCCTACAGGTAGATTCTCTGGTTGCTTTGGCAGAGTCTACGTTTGATTTTTTTTCTTTCCAATGTTCCAAACTTTATGTGGCATTAGTAGGAAGGGAGGCACTTGGTTTCTTCCTGGTAGTAGTGTAAATATTACATTTGAGGTAAGTCTTAACATCACTGAAGTGACAGCATGTGTAGAATGTGAGCAGTGTTACCTGCATGGGCTGACTTTCTCTATTTGAGTATTTTCATTCACACTCTGTCCATAAATGACTGTCATTAGGAAGGAACGGGATTAGGCAGTCTTTGAGAATTTGTGTCATTGCTGACTTCTGAATTAACCAGAAAACTTTGTTTCTGTTGGCTCAGTTGCTTCCTTTAATTACAGCATTAATTTCCTATAGACAAATTGCTGTGTGTTCCTATAGACAAAGTTCTTTGTGTGTTTCAAAATGTGCCCATATGACATAAAATTCTAGAACTAGGAGCTAGAGAAATGATTACTCAGTCAGTAAAGAACCCATGTGAGAGATGTCAGGTATGGTGGCATGTACTTGTAATCCCAGTGCTAGGGAGACAGACAGAAAGAATCTACTCTAGTCTTCATATAAATGTGCACATGTGACTTTCATGTACATGCACCATGCATGAACATATATATCAACATGCATCAAATTCCAGAAATAGCCTGTTCCTAAAATAATTTCAGTTGATGAATTGAAAATTGATCACTTATCAACTTATACTAGACAATCATAATTTGGTATGATTTTCCTGTTAAATTAAGTGAATACACCAATATATAAGTCTCAAAAAGCTTTGGTTATTTTAGTTTCTTTATCCGAAGAAGAAATAAGGCATAACACTGTTGATGCAAATAGCACCATTTGAAATGCAGTGAGTTTTTCTTTTTCTCTTTGCTTAGTGAAATGTATGCTTGGTTGACCAAGATTCAGTGAAACCTCTCATTAGGGCACCACGGTTCATTAGGGCTTACAGAGGCATCACTGAAGCTCGAATTGGCCATGCTGTGATCACTGGCCTCTCTGAGTGGTAATCAAGCAACATTATGTTGTGTGCTTTACTTCTGCAATGGTTTTTAATACCTTGGTGTTTCTTTTAATATTAATGATTTAGCTGTGCGCTATATAAAATATCCACAGGAGTTTTAGAGATGGCATGTTTATGCTTGTAAATGGAGATTTAAAAATAAGATTCTTGTAAAAAAATAAAGAAAAAGAAAAAAATCAAATACCCAATTAGAATATGATGTTGAATTTATTATTCCCTCATTATAAGAAGTGTGTTAGGTTGGTATTGGTATTCATTGTCTTAAACTGGATGAAATATCTTTGTGTGCACAAGCACTTGAAAAAAATCAATAAGTAATCTAGATGTTGGTCTATTGAATGTCCAACATGAAGATTGAGAGAAATCATATTCAAAATGTAACAATTTAGTTATGGCCAAATTGAAGTAGGATGGAATTAATAGTCAGAGAGTTGCTTGGCAGATGTCTGTCACAGCTGGAGCCACAAGGAAAGGGCCTGTTTCTGCCTACATGTTTATACTAGGGCATAGAGAAACAATAATTTACCATATTTAGACAAGTTGATGGTAATTCCTAGATCCAGAAAAGCTCAAAAGATCTACTTGCCTGTGCTTTGCTAGTTAGAAAAAAAATACCCTAATAAATAGTGAATTTATTCTTTAGAACTATACTTTTCAAAGTAAATTAGATTAGCTGATCAATGGTTATTCAAAATAGGTTTTCATCTCTGCTTACTCACAACTGAATGTCAGGGTTGGTCATTTAAGCTTTTGGTTTTACTGTGCCTGGTAGCTGTGAATGAGAATTCCCGAGGTAGCCAGACTCCTTCCTCAGATTGCCTTCCATTGTGTTTGAGGCCTCACTCTGCTCATCTCTGTTCCCTTTGCTGCTGTGTTTTCTCACTGGAAGAAACTGGTCACTCCTGTTCCCTCTGCACCTACCATGAGACATAGCAGATGATATGCATTGATATTTTTTTTGTTGAAAAAGGTAATCCCTCTGGATTCCTACTCTGTGGCAAGGTGCTGATAGAAGCACTTCTATTCTTGTTTTATGAATGAATGTATATGTGCATGGGAGAATTTGCTTTTGGTTAGAGAATATTTATAGTTTTATAGACAAGATTGCCGTAAGACATTATGATAGACTGATAAAATGTTTAGAGAAAAAATGTTTTTCCTTGGATATTCTTTTGGAATTTGAGTACAAGATTGGCTTGTTTCCCAGCCCTCCTCCCTACACCCCTCTACCCCAGTGAGGTGGGGAGGGCATCAGACATTTGGGATGTTACATTCAGTATCCAGGATTGCATTGGCTGCTGATTCGGTGCGTGGCACAGTGGTACAAATGCAAGCCCATGCTTCATTGTTTCAAACTTGGAGATGCATCCTGTGTGGGTCACTTCAAAACAGTGTGGTAAATAAAGGCAGCCAGAGAAAGAGCTGCTGCATACACTTCTCACTCCTGGCCTTGACGCCTGTTCTTTTTATGACTGTAACTATGTAGTGACATCATTAGGTGGAGGAAGGAAAAGGAAAACATTAGAAACCAACTTTGGACTTCGTGATAATTGTATTTTGAAACGAAAAATGGTGGGAAAACAAAAGAGTTTATGAGGCTGGAGATAGGAAACTTTGGAGAGAGTCACTGAGAAGTGAGTGTGAGGTACCTGGATTTCCCTCTTCGCCGCTGCCTCCCAGAAGATCTCAGAAAATACCACATGGCCTGTCAACAATTTGGGGGGTTCAGCTTCTATTTTTTCTTTAGTACTGACCTCGAATGGACCCAATACAGTCAGAAGACATGCCAGTGAGATGGTATCTTGTCTATATTGTCATCATTTGGGAGAACAAAGGCAGCTTGTATAGCTCTTTACTGTCATTCTTAGCATTCTGAAGTGTCCCTCCAATATTTTAGGAAGCTTGATCCTGGAAGAACTAAAACTGTTGACACAGAAAACAATTTCAAGAATAGACAATATGAGTTGGTATTTAATAAAGATCCTGTGGCATAGGCTTCAGCATGAGGGTGAAGAGAGAAGCAGGTGCTCAGAAGACCCTTCAACATGGCTGTGAGCTTCTCAGAGAGAGGGTCACAGCCATTTGTTTTACACAATAATTGAGTTTGGTGAATCATGATGATACTATCTTTAAAGGGTTGGTAGGAAACCTAAATGACACCACTAGTGGCTCCTGAGGGAAACTTGAAGATATCACCATTGATTAGGTCTCAGTCTAGAACACAGGACTGTAGGAAAATAAGAGGTTTTGCCTATAGACAAAGCTAATGACTTTGTTTGAGATTTTTGGCCAGTGTCTGAGAAAAGGAACGAAGTCCTATGTCACATATGTTCAGGCCCTAAGTCTGAGCCATTGCTATTTTATTACAAAATACCTTTATGGAAAGGAATATTAACTTCATGTTGGCAACCTAAGGCAAAAGTTCATTGTATTGAATTTCTGTCTTCTTAGCTAGTGAGGGGCTTCTGTCTGACAACAGTGATAGATTCCCTTCCTTTGTGCATCCAGATAATTCTCCTCCCTTTGAATCCTGTCTCCTCTATCTCTTCTCATCAAGATACACTTTTAGCTTGGTGTCAACAAGCTAAGATTCTACATTTTGTAGTTTGGGTTCCTTCATAGAGCAGAACTTATGAGGCTCTGTCCTATGAGACTAGGACTGGCGTGCAAGGTTAGGTGGTAGGTGATTTCAGACAGTAGAAGTGAAGAAGGATGTGTAGTGAGCCAGACAGTAAGGTCAAATGCAAGAAAGGGTGGGTTGTTCAATGGGATGCCACTATAGATAACTGCTGTGGAACCTCTAAGCGATCATTCTGAAAACGTCTGTAATAGGGTCGTTCAGATAGCACTGCCCACTTGAAATGTTAATGATGGTAGAAATCTGTTGGATATTCAATACCATAAACATGGCCAGTATGGCTAAGGAATATAGATGCTAATTTAATTTAAGCACAAGTAGTAAATAAGAACTTGATGGGGTTCTACAACTCAGAAGCTAAGACATGTTTTGAACCACCTGTCTTATAAATCAAGACCTAAGGCATGGAGAGTGTGAACCCATTTATTCTTCACATCTGCCTTCCAAGGAGGAGGAGATGGCTTCTACAGCTTGGAAAAATGCCTGAGCAGGAAAAGGTGAGAGAGGCCACAGCTCTCAGAAGGCCACACTGCCTTGATGTGAGGAAATCATCCCCCAAAGCAAGAATAAAACAGGCATGCTGAGGCAATCCTTGAGAGGCACAGAGTACATGTGATAGCCCTCTGTTGGAGATGAACAAGCACCAACTCTGTACAATCACATCTGTTTTGATCAGTCTCAAGTATCAAAGTTCATGTCAGAAGAGATTTAATTACAGCAATAATTCTGGAGTTCAAAGTTAACGTGTCAAAACTTCTAATGTTTTTTTAATAGTCTTTTTTCTTGTGAAAAAAAATGTAGTCATTTTGACTTTTAAACCACACATGAGGACATAGTGGCTTTATTAGAAACAGTATTTCACTCTGTTTTTAATCATTTTTGAAATGCAAGTAGAAAACACTTTCTGCTTCCTATGCTTATTTCATAGATGTGAACTTGAATCAAGTTTCAGCAACACCAAAGAGGAGTTCAAGTTGTCACTGATAAGTGCAAAGCATTGCAAACTCCATGATATAAGTTAAAATAGTGAATATGGTGATTCAAACTGATAAATGAGGCTTCGTTTTCAGAAAGTTTGATTTTAAATATCTAAAATAAAAACATCTAATTGTCTGAGAAAATCCTTGTCCTACATATATCTCTCAAGCTCTAAAACACAGCAGGGCCCTTGGTGTATACTATAAATAAAGCTGAATAACATATTGAAGAATTACTGTACAAATATGAAATCATAAAATGTACTCCTTTTGTATTTCTGTAAAATGACTACTTAAAGGTTAGAAAGAAAGGCCAATTTTGCATTTAAATGAAGATATTCTAAGAAGAAATGCCAATTTATGACCTTTTTTCCTTGTTGGGAAATGCTTTCTTTTAGGTGCAAGAGTCAAGCTTCAGATAAAATACTAGAATGGAAGTAAATTGATTTCTAAACTCTTTTGTTCAACCAACTTTTCAGAATACTGTTTTCATACTTTAATTGTGTTTCATTGTAATTCACTTCAAGTAGACTTTGATACTTATTTAGTATATGGTAGTAGCTAATGACTCTTAGGAGGGTAAGTCAGAGGTGTCTGGAACTTCAGACATCATGGAAGTAAAAATTAAGGTAGAAAAAAATGAGATATGTGTACTGTAGGTATGACAGATTGAGTT
Organism: Rhynchomys soricoides; assembly: GCA_019843965.1. NCBI lineage: Eukaryota > Metazoa > Chordata > Mammalia > Rodentia > Muridae > Rhynchomys > Rhynchomys soricoides. The sequence goes on along the minus strand of JADRCH010000019.1, from coordinate 11,392,627 downwards.
TCTTCATCCTGTGTATGTCCTGCTTGCATTTAAAGTTTTTAGGAAGATACCTTAATAAATTATGGAATTTTTATGATTACAAATTGATACTAGGTAATAGTTTATGTCTACCTCTGTATTCCCAGAACCACTAGTTAAAATAACTTTATTATTCTATCTCCCCAATTGTGTTAAAAATTAGAGTAATAGCCAGTAATAATTCAAAATATGTCTTAAATGTAATCATGAAAACAGGTATAAATGCATATTTAAGAAGTAGGAAATGATTCATGAAAGTTGTCGTTCTCTTCAGTACCATGTAATGAGCTAATTAGAACATTATCCTTTGTGATTTGTATGTATATATGTCTCAGTAACAACCATTTTGTCTAAACTATATCAGATATTTGATATGCTGATTTTCTTGCCATCACTTTAAAAATTATTACCTGTTAGACACTTAGAGAACAAGTCTCAAAAATGCCAGAATATTCTATTTAGAGAGGTTCAATAATTCCAGTAAGGTAGACACCTGAAGATATACATATGAAGTAAGTGGATTTTCACGAGTGAATTAATAAATGGAATGAATTATTATTCAGTTCATAATGAGTATATGATAGCCTATCAGGTATAGTCAGTAAGGTCTAAGGCTGACCAGTTGAAGTACTCTTCCTATGGAAGGCTCCATTGGCAGACATCACTGTCCGTAAGAGTTGGGAAATTCAGATGAAAGTTGAGACATTTAATCCTTACTATGATAAGGAACAATTTCCCTGAATTCAGGCTCTAAATGTCCACTGAAGGGGAAGCCAAGAACAGAAGGAATTTCCCTGAGGATAGTCTAGGAAATGACTCAAGGTGACCTTCTTGATTATAGATGTCTGAGGTCAATGTGAGAGTAAATGAATTGTTTACTCACCAGATACTAGGATGTAGGCTTAGATTTTTTTCTAAACCTACTTTATTTATGGTTCTTGAATGCTTCAACCTCCCTTCTAGCCCACCAACTAGAGGCTGGGGAGAAAGATGGTTAATAAAACAAGGCAGTTATAGATCTGTTTAGAAGAAGTTCTTTGGAGGCAGTTCCAATCTTCGATGTCAGGATAACACCAATACAGTCCAACATCAAACATGAAACATGGATCAGTAAAGGAATCATGATCCAGGAGAAACCACAAGCTCTGCTGGCACAAGTCAGCTGTAGTGGCCAAAATCAGGTGGAAGACCACAAGAAGTTCTCTCTATAAAGTAAAGACCAGACAAGCATTGCTCAGCATTAAAATGCAAGAGCTAACTTTCACTGTCTATAGGGTTCCATTTGCACTCTTTTTAAACATTGCATGCCATTGTCAGCTCCAGCAAAACATCACATGCCCTCTTTCAAATTGGCTTCAGCAAGACATCCTCTCACAAGAGAGCTCCAGAAAAACATCATAAGAGACAACTGAGTTTCCAAAGAAACCAAAAATGTCTACTTCACTAGGATAGAGCAATTACTACACTGAGAAGTGATTATGTCAATCTCTTATCAACTGGACTTTAATAAGGGAATGACAGGTCTAATTTCATCTTTTTATCTTTGTTACACATCTTTTCAGAGATACCAGATACTGCATCAAGACCCCATAACTTGCACTATCTGTTGTATTGGTAGTATTAGTTGGCATTCAATACTATATTCTGGGGTATTTTCTCCCACATATTATTTGCTCAGGAATCATTGGGCAAATTTATTAGGAATGTATAACAAAATGTTAATATGTCAAACTATAGTTTTTATAATGTGCTTTTTGAAATTCTTATTTTTCTTAGACAGATTTAAATATCTGAATAGAGACATGTATTGCAGAATTTTCCTAAAATTAGATTATTCATAGAAACTAGACTAAAATATTCTAAACTGATAAATGGAAAAATATCTGAAATGCCCTACTCAAAATATAGATGGTGAATACTGTGTTAAGCAATTTCAGTTTTCTTATGTGCACCAGCCTTTCACACATACATGATGGTATGTTTTCCAAGAAGGTGTAATTTATGTGACTCCCCCCCATGTCATTTGTCTTGAGAAGAGTTTGTATTGAATGTCTTTGAGTTAGTAGTGGTGTATAAAAACCCAAGCTTGTAAAATCCTAGTATCTCTTTTTTATCCATCACTAAGAGAAGCTAACCCGAGGAAACTCAGAGGTGCTATATGCACTTTTCCTGGTTAAAATAAAATGAAATAACAAAACAAACAAAAAAACAAAATTGAAGCAAAGGTAGGTAGATTCATGGAAGTTCATGTAAGGTCACAAGGAGAAAATAAACTTAATGGAAGTTCTACATGTGGTTGGTCTGTGGATTCCTAGATTAGGGATTCTCTGAACTCAAATGCCGCAGATCTGAAACACTCTAATTGAAATGCATGCCATTATGTTCTGTCAGTGGGTTCTCCATACTTTTCAGCCAAATTGTAGAAGACATCGATACCCATCTCTTCATAGCCATCTTGAAAAGCACGAAAAGAGGTCCACAAAGGGATGGAAACCATACTCTGGAGATAAATGTTTGGTGATTTAGGTCAGCTTGTACAAGGGCGAGCTTTGAGGACTTTGCTACTTCGAGTCATGGTTGAATATTTTCTGATTATTAACCAATATTAGATGATCAGGAAACAATTGTTGAAAGAATAAAAGAAGATAAGTTATATGAAAAATCACACAGGTGATAAAATATTTATAAAATAAATGAAAAGGAATAACGGAGTAGAAAGCTAAAGATTAACACCAAAGGTATGATGATTGGCCTGGAAAATAATCCATGAATTATTCATGAGCATGTTTCTTCCCCTGATAATCTTATTTTCTGAAGACTAAAGTGGAAGGGGTTTTTTATATTTACAACTAGAAAAATTTCAATATATTTAAAAAGTGAACTTTGTCTTTCCATGTACCTAGAAGGAACTATGAAAAAAAAAAAAGACTCAGAACAACACAATCTTACCCTTGATGTATGTACTTATGTCACAAAGGTAGGAAATTTCACAGCAATAAAACTATGTTAGATTTGTTTATGAACTTCTAGTGAGGATACTTTAGTTGGGTTTACTTGAAAATAAATACAACATAACATTTTATTAGTCTTATTAGTGAAGCATTTTGAGTATGGACAGATGAGCAACACAACTTTGATAAATATTTCCTCCAAGTAGCTGCAGTTTTTTATTAATTTCTGAGTTTGAAATTAGCTGTACCTAGAATTATTTCAGCTTTGCCCTCCAAATGTAACAAGTCTGAAATGATAATGTAGGTCATGAGAATGACCATATTTCACAGAGTTGCCCAGCTATCTCAAGAAAATTAGTCCCCATTTCCTAGGTATCCAGTAAAACCACAATTTAGTATGACAAATTATCATGCTTTCCATAGGAAACAAGATATCCATGCTTTTAAGTGTATCATATGCCACCAGGAAATTTAATTTGATTGATGCTTTGCATATATTCAAATATTGTTTTTGTCAGACTCACCCAGGGCTCTCTGGATATGAGAGGAAGGTTACACTTTTCTATTTGAGAAGTTCTGTAGTGATGACCCATCTTAAAATAGCCTGCTAAGAGAAATATGTAGAATACAGCACAGCTAAATAAATTAAGTTAAACAAAAAATAGGAATTTTTAAATAAGAATTACTTTCCTACTGGAATAAAAAGAGAAGGAAAATCAGGTTAGAAAAGTACCAAGTGCATAGTGTTTGTCAGTGTTAGAGCACATAGTGGTGAAAAGCTAAACAAGACTTTAAAAGCATGTTCTCCTTCTGGTGTGATTTTGTTATGCAACGAATAGGCCATCTGAATTATTTATTTTAAAATCAATCAACCTATCTCTTTCTTTTTCTCTCTCTCCCTCCCTCCATCCTCCCTCTCTCCCTGCTCTGTGTATGGGTGTGGGGGTGTATGGGTGTGGGTGTGTTGGTGTGGGGGTGTGTGGGGGTGTATCTGAGTGTGAGTAAAATCTTTACCCATCTCTTTTGTCAGGAACCAGTAAATTCAATACCCTGTGAATGTTGTAAATCAGTGTCTATAAAATTAAAATATGCTTGAAAGTCATAATTAATTGTGTAAAATTCTTTTACAAGACCAGACAATGGTTCTACATTTTATGTTATATTAAAGATTGAAAAAATGCCATTTATGAAATCTAATAAGGCAGAGCATTGTTATGTTCATATTGAACGTTTGACTAATCAGAGTGGATTAAAGGTACCTTGTGGAATATGTTATATTAGTTGACTAATTCTTGCCCTAATTATTGATGTTCCTTGACAATTGTAATACCTTCAATAAGCATCTATACAAAGTAACTTCACAAACACTTCTTAATCATCACAGACAGAATATTGTTTGCTGTGTTAACACATATTTAATAGCATGAATTTATGTGTGTCTGTTTTAAGAAGCAGATTAGTGAATGGCGGAGCTGTCACCCTTGATAAAGCTGTTCCACATCTCTGGAGTTTAAACATGATACGCTAAAGTGTGTGTGCTGCCCCTTATGAGCAGTAAGTGGTTTGCAAGATAAAAGAAAGAAACAAGAAGTGAGGTTTCCATTACAAACTTGGATGCTGTGGATTAAATTCCCACCCTGCTCTTCCCCTCCCTCTCATTCCCCAGAACCTCAGTGTCGCCTGTGACATACAACCAAACAGGAGACATTAGAATCACATTTTTCACAGGGATTTGAAATGTCTTTGTGGTCATGGTCTGGCAGTAATTGAAGCCATATGCCTTGGGTCAGAAGAAAACCTATATTGAAACAGAAGAACCCATCTCTTGGCCCAGTGACCTCAGGAGAGTTGAATTATCTTGGTGGATTTATCCTTGGCAGCAGTGATGCGGGTTATTTGGGCAGCAACTTTCTCCATGCAACTCAAAATAGTGGTGGGAAGAACCAGGAATTATCCACAGAGAAGATAGTATCAGTGATAAGCAAATGGTGTGAGCAGCTATGTAGTTCTCTTGTCTAGCACCTGTTAGATGATCTGTTGTAGATTGATTTGTGATTATGCAGTCAATTGGGTGTCCAGATACTTTAAAATAGAAGGAAAGATCACATGAAAGAGTTAAATTGAACACTGGAGACATTGGACAACCAGCTTTTGTCTAAAGTTACACGGCCTTTGGAATGCCAGCACATAAGACAAAGCAATATGATCTTTGTAATGGCTGCTGGCCCGACTCCAAGTGACACGTACATGAGAGTTATGTAGACTGGGTCACTTGAGGTTTCTCATTTCCCATAAAATAATTTTCATCATGGACTGGGTGGAGGTCAGAATTGGTCTCTAAGTAAATTTTTTTCCTCAAGTCTCCTGTAGTCATGTGTGAATATAGACAGAAGCTGATTGACTTAATGGCACTGTCTGCTTAAAATGCTGCTGATGGGTCTCATGATGTGGCCAGAATTTTGATAGAGTTCATATTCAGAGGAGAAGAATTATTGCTGGTTTTATAATTTTCTCTACTGCTGAGTTTTGGTTATAGGCATAGCCAAATTTTTCAAAACTTTTGATTAATATTTATCAAAACTTCTCAATATTCTTCTCATGAATCTCCAAACTGCCACATATCATTTCTTCTCTTTTTCTCACTCTGAAAGTAGTAATGAAGATGCTTCTTCTCATCCTCCCTCCATGGTACTCATCCCTTTCCTATCTCCATAAAGCTTATGATTTTAGAAATGTATGATACCAAAATGTTTCTTGGCCTGTGTATGGTAGACATATACCTTTACACCCTTCACTTGAAAGGCAGATGCAGGCAAATCTCTGAGTTTGAGGCCAGCCTGTTCTACTACATAGTGAATCCCAGGACAGCCAGAGCCAAAAGAGAGACCCTGTCTTCAAACAAGCAACAAACAAACAAACAAACAAACAAATAAAACATGTTTCTTATACTCTCCATTTCAATCTGTGCTCTGGGAAGAGTAAAGTTACCAATATTTAAGCTTGCTCCTTGCTATTCTATTATGGTTTTCCTCTGCATAAACTTGTTCATTTGCATCCAGAGAGCCTTGAGAAAACTAATTTGTTTTCTTATGTGCTACGGCTGCATTTTTTTGAAACAAATATTAATGTTCTTTCATTGCAAAGCTGCAGTTGGCAGTTTCTTTCAAAGGAAGGTCATTTAGGGAGCTAGGGAGCCTTCTTTCCCCCTTAATTCTATTCTTTTCTCATATCTGAGAGTATGTTACAGGATTCCCTGTAATATTTTATCGTGGTCTTGTGATATTTCATGATGAAGATTGAAGTGTGGCATAAAGTATTCCAGGCAAGGGTAAGGGAAGTAAGCCGGAGTGGTTTGTCTCGATCACAAGTTCTGTAGTAATGCTTCACTTTCTTTCTTGCATGAAATTAGCATTCCTTTATTTCAATGAAAACACTCATAAACTTTAAATCAGAATAAAGAATTGCTTAAGTTTTCAAAATATTTGAAAGGTATTTTTAATTATGAATTTTATCTTTTACTTTTACCTATTTTCCTTTGATCAACAATAGATATTTCTATTAAAGTTTTTGGGCATTGAGAGCTAGGGAGTTTTCTCCATAAATAAAGTACTTTATATATAATCCTGACAGCCTATATTTGGAAACCCAGTTTTTACCCAAAGCCAGGTGTCATGGAACATGCACAAAATCCTACAGCATTTGAGAAAGATATCTGACATCAACTTCTGACCTCCATACATGTGCATACAGCTGCGTGTACACATGCATACAAATGAATATGTACACATATCTCTCTAGATATTGAACTAATTATGAATGTGGATAATATAGGTATAAGTAAATGACTTATATTCTATAGGACAAATTTATCCTATATATAAAATAATGAAGATGAGAAATTAATAGACATTCCTCAGAGACATCCTTTGATAACCAAATCTAAGACTTTGATTGAAAAATTCCCTCATTAGTTTAGATTGAGTGAATGAGCTAATTACTTTGTAATTTGTTCTGATGGGAAGTTTCACTGATGTGAAGAGCAAAGAAAAATGCTACTAGCCTCGCTGCCAAGAAAAAGACAAAGAAACATAATAGGCATCTAAAATTTTTCTTCTATTTTCAACACTTTTCCTTGAGGTATTTGAAAACCATCTTTTCACTGGTGTAATATAAATGGCCTCTCAATCCATCAAACTACTGGAACAGTGGACTCCACTGAAACAAAAATTGGCCCCAAGATTCTTAGACTTGGGAGAAGGAAAAGCTGCAGTCAGAGGGGCAACTTGCCTCTCAGAGCACCTTACAGGGTAAAACTAAAGTCCAGAGAAGAAGGGTCAGTGGTAGGCAGGACCACACCTTGACAGGGACTACTTGGATCTACATATTCTTGTTCCTATATTTAAATTTCAATCTCACTTCAGGACCTGAAGTCAGACTTGGGGAGGTTGCTGCAACTCTTTGTCCCTCTTCCTAGTATGGTCTTACTGAATGAAATCTCTGCTTTACACTTTTAATTGGTTTATTATAGATCAGTTTGCTGGATCTGATTTATGGTCCAGGGTTTAATCTCCAAATTAAGTAACAACCAAAATTACCTTTCTTTAGTATGTTTCAGAAAGAAAAAAACAATAGAGAAAGACAGCTTTTGTCACATTATTATATGTGAATGGCATTCTATTGCAGTTTTCTTAGGTGGGCAGATAGAAATATCCTGATGTTCTACTAGCTCTAACATCCTTCATCTAGGCAGTTATTATTGTCCAGTGTTGTAAATGAAACCTAAAATGACATGATTATAAGCTTGAGTTTTGTCTTATTGCCTGCCATTTATAAGGTAGTAACACACCATGAAAAAAAAAAAAAAACACCTTCCCACTAATGTAGTTACAACGTAAGATCTTGCTGTTACATTCATTAAGATTGATGTTACTGAAATACCTATGTGCTGTGGGGGGGAGGGTGTTAGACATAGAAAGCAGAGTTAGAAAATAGTGACCATGTTAGCCCACACATACCCTACTGACATTATTAAGATATTCTATTGGTTTTTGTTGGAAGCACATTTCCTATAATCTCTCAAAAATAGTAATCTTTAACCTTTGGTATTTCACAGAAATTCTCATATTCAGATATTTTCCTAAAATTGAATCCTGGAGTTTTGTTTCTTAAAAAATATTTATTATGAGATTGTTTTCTTCTCTGTTTATAGGACAGCTGGGTAAGTATGAAATGTGGGTCGTTATGCTTTTTGATGCATTAGTACTAAGGTAGACACAAATAGCTCTAAAGAAGATGCTGATGAATAGACTATTGGAATCAAAGCACATATTTGTCTGCAATTAAAGTATAACATGACACCCTAGAATTATTGAGACATTTTCAAGCCATTTGGCTCTCCACATTAATCTCCAGAATTAGTTTGTTTGGGTTTTTTTCACTGAGATGAAGGGCATCATTATGACTAGGAAAGCCACTGAAATCTCTTCAGTTCACCAGTGGGACTTTTAAGGACAGCTAGGCGTGCTTTCATTCTCCCTATCTCAAGATCATACACCTATAAGAAAAACCACAACAAACAAAATCAAAAGCATGAGGAAAGCATGGCAAATCTACTCAACCAAAGTTGTACAGGACACAGGACACAGGAATCTTCAAAGATACAAGCAAAATCATTTTAATGCTTAAGTTGGAGGAACAGTCTCATAGAAATGTGATTGGACAAATGTCTAGTTTTCCTGTGACCCTTTCTGGCATGTGTCTTATGATCTGCTGACACACAAGGTAGGAAAGACAACTTATTTATGGCCAGTTACCTGGCAGACAAAAGGGACAGAAGGGCAGTAGGTCAGAGAGACCTGAGGCTATTCCAAGAGTGCCATTCTTTGAGGAATTTCCTGAGCCAAAACAGAGTCACGGGTCATCTCCAGGAGACATGTCAGCTGAAAAGTTGGCTTGCACTGTGCATTTTCATAAAAATATACTTATAAGACATCATTTTTGATATTTTTGAAGACCAGAGTTTATGATCTTCCTCTTTATTTGTGCTATTAATATAAATCATGACCTTTAGCATTTTAAATCATACCTGTAAATCTTGCTTTTTTTCCTGCTCTGCTATACCAGTTATGCTCCCTTCTATGAATTCTAACTTTGATGTTACAAGTTAATTTTTCTAAATAGTCACTTGATAATCTTATTTGATGTTCATAGTTTTGTTTTGTTTTTTAATACCTGGCCCATATAAAGTCTAAGCACTTATCATTATGATTGAAGCGAGAAAACCAAGCAATTATAAAATTTAAGGGACTTTGAATAAACATTAAAAATGTCTTTCTGTGTTTTTCTGATACTTCTGAATTTATATTAATTTATAATATGCGTAGAAGAATATAATTGATATTAAAAAGTACTAGCAATTGTCTCAGAACATCTTTTAGTAAGAGAATACACACGCATCAGAACTGCAGATTGCTGATGTGCATTAATTCTTCCTTCCTTCTCACTTTTTTCATTGGACATTTAATACAGGTAATAGCTCTGTCTGATTAGGAAATTCAGACCTAAACATGAACACATTAAGTACACTATGGGCATTGATATTTTTTGACCATTCCCTTACCAAGATGGCAACTCATGAGTCTTGTACTGTGACCATATTTTAGAGATAACGAGTCCATTTCTTACATCTTTCCAACCCTATGCTTTTGCTTTCACATCCTTAAACCTCTGTGTCCTTTCTCCATGTGTGCTGCTTTCCCTAAAAGTCTTAACTTTGGACAGTGTTTTGTTGTTTATACCTGCCAATGAATTTGTATTCCCTAAGCATCCGATAGCACTTGGTACATTTAATTTAATACTCCAGTTACTGTTATTTCCACCACCACAGACTGGAAACCAATTCACTTTGTGCCTTTTCTACTTTCTCCATCACATATCCATCTGATGGCTAATTCTGAGAATCCCATGACCTTAATGCTTTAGCCACATAGATTTATTCTTATGATCAGAGCTAAAAGTGCCATTGCTTGTCATGCCTGAACTGCTAAGCCTTCTATGTTATCTTTATAGTACTTTAACTTACTTTTCTTCAAAATATCAGCAGTGTTGGAGGCAAAATACCTATTGAGGAAAGGTTACATAAGAAACTGCCTCTCCAGACACTAAGCATTCCTGCCACCTTCAGTCTTTGTCTTAAACTGAGATAGATTCTCTCAGAGAGAAAGGAAAACCAACAGTCTGGCAACTTTGCCTTTATGATTCTTGTAAAGTAAATCCCAGACACCTACCAGTGACATTAAAAATGACATTTTAAAAAAGTGACATTAAAATCCCTTCTGGAATTACAGCAGAAGCAGTAGAGCCTTCCACAGATACTCTAAGTAATCTCTGCTGTCACCCATTCCATGCGGTGGCCATTTGTGTTCTCCATTCTCTCCATTCTAATGACCTAATCACACTGAGTAATCTCCATTCCCTAGAGACTATCTCTTCCCCTTGTCCACGTCACAATAGGATTCCTAACCAAAATCAACCAGTTGAAATACCAACTGTCCTTGAATACCCCACTTATGCACACATTAGCAATCCCTGCTCAACAACCAAAAAATAGGACATCTTCTCCTGCTGTGGTTTGAAGCTATATTACCGGATTATGTTTTATTATATAAAAATATTTTATAATGTCCAAAGTGATAATTTATATATTGATAATATGTTCTTTCTTGACATTTCCCTCCCTCCCTCCTTCCTTTCTTTCTTTCTTTCCTTTTATCTTTCTGTGACACAAGGTTTTATTCTTTGCCCAAGCCATCCTTGAATGCTCAGCATCTTCCTAATGCCCTATGATTATGGACATGAGGCTCCAAGCCTGGCTTCTCTATCAAATTTAACTTGGTGTATCTGTAACAGCCTAGTTATCATGATTGTAACATTTCAGAGGCACAGTGTATTTCTAGAAGGGATTGTATCACAGAATGAAATGTTTCACTGTGATGGGTTCTTCTGATGGGATTTTAAGCCCAGACTTGCTGAGCATTCCTCCATCAGTGAAGGCACAGAATATCATTCTGTCCTTCCTTTGAGGCATATGCTTATTTAATGTCCACTTTCTTACAAGCAGCTATTTAATTAAAAAAAAAATTCTGAGGCTTGATTTTCTGCTTAGCCAAGAGGTATCTTTTACAGTTCTAAGGAATACCTCTAGCAAACCCAATTAATCTCCCAGTAATGCACTTCAAGAGAGAAGAGCGCATCTCTTGTACAGAATTCCTGGATATGTTTGATCATTAGTCTGGGCCAGTAGTTTGACTTGAGGCTATTTACTCAGCAGGCATAGAAACTACAACATTGCTTCAACCAAGAGGTATGCCCATGCCTTCCCCAAGTGGAGTTTAATTTAATCTGTCAGAGAGGGTATAGAGGCTTGCTATGGAAATGAGTCACAATCAGTAAGATTTGGCTGACTTTTGGACTCTTAAAAACGTTTCTTTCCCCCAGATGTCATTTTTCAGGAATAATAGTATCAGAGACACTTGGCACAGAGTAATTGACTGAGAACCTGCAATTTTGTAGCAATACTTGGCATGGAAACAGTTTTTGTTTCATTGAACACAAGCCAAACAGAAAGGGGAAACTTGATAAAAAGAAATGTCTTAGAGCTGATGTTTCTTTTACCTTGGCTATGCCATAAGATGTTTTTGATGTAACATGGAGTGACCCATGGTGTTGGTCACATATGTGGCAGAGGAGGGTCTTGCTAGACATCAGGGGAAGGAGAGGCCTTTGGGCCTGAGGGTATTAGATCCCCAAGTAGAGGAGAATGCCAAGGAGGGAAGATGAGAGTGAGTGGTAGGTGGTTGGGGGAATACCCCAATAGAGGCAGGGAAGGGGGGAGGGAATAGGGAGGTTCCAAAGGGGAGATCTGGAAAGGGGAAAACATTTGAAATGTAAATAAAGTAGAAAAAAAATTTATTTATCAAAAAAAATACTATAATTTTAAATAGACTTACAAGTATAAATATTTGGTAGAGAAATATCAATTTAAGGTAAAAGAAGTGTTTATCTGGGCCTATAGGTAGAACACTGGTCTAACATATGTAAGACACTAGGTTCAGTCACCAGAACTACACACACATAAATTTATAGATCTCGGCATTTTAGAAAACTTTAATATATCTTTCATAATTTAAACTAGAGTTTATACTTTCCCAGAGTGGGTATGGGACATTTGCCTAAGACCTTCCAATTTTTAATTTCCCAGTACTTCAATATTTAATTGGATTTCATTTTAGTTTTAAAAGGTATATTGTGATTTAGCATATTCTTCGGGTAAAATAATGAACAGTAACAATTAAAATATCCCAAGCTTGAAATTTTCTTTTAGGTTTTATGAAAATAATGCACTATTTTTTAAATAGAAAATAGGTGCGCCACCCTAGATTGCATAAATAGACAGTGTCTATTTATAAGCATTGCTGAAAGAAATAACTACTTTCATTACTTGCGAAAGAAAAATTTGAAAAGCAATAGTAAATCTTTCAACTGTTATTGGTTACTTTGAAAACAGAATAAAATTATTTCTGTAACATTAATTTTGAAAAGTTAATTCCCATATTCTAATGGGATTGTAATGAATTTTTCTCACAGTGAACTCTAATGAGTTTACGAATGTGCTGCCATATTTAAGGTAGAGGCTATGCAAATTGGACGGGTGTTTATTTATGCATGCCTTTCATTGGGGAATATATTTAGAGACCATAAGCTTGCTGGAGAATTTGTTACAGGAAAAGAAATGTATGAAGAAGTTTCCTTGTCCCAGGAGTGGAATTAAGGTAAAATTAACAAGGAATCGAAGTTATCTTTGATCGTGATTTTCATTCCATTTTTACTCACATTGAGGAAGTGTTGACTGTTTTTTTTTGTTTTTTTTTTTTGATGTTCAGCAGAGCAGTACAATGCAATACACAGAAGCATAATGTTGAATTTTCATAATAATGTTTGTGATGCAGATGAGGCACACTTCAAACGTAGGTTGATTAGCATTTCTTAGTAAGATGACAGTCCCCCTTTCTTAAAAAAAAAAAATTGTTCATTAGTTTTATCAGTGGATTACGTATCCAGATTTCAAATTTGAAGTGCATAGTTTTTGCTTATAATTATAATGTGAATTTAAATAGTTCCAGATTATGCATTTAAAACAATTCTACTGTCACTGAATTATGCTCTGAATTAATGAGCTCTTTGCACCTTAGAGCCCTTTGCTTTGAAATTCTGTCTGCTTTAAAGAGAACTCCAACCATTTCAGGCCAGCAGCTTGCAGAAGGTTGCAGGATTAATGAGCAGCAGGGGCTCTGTGGTTCTTACAGAAGCATATATCATTGGATTCTATTCCCTGGGAACATCCTTCTTGTGCAGTCTTACGTGGTAGCTGAGTGTGCAAAGGAGGGTATTTGAGCAAATGATCTGATAATTGCTACTGAGAGAGTTCTTCTATCCCACAAGGTGCACAAGACTGGTGCCTTTACCTCCTCTAGCTGGAGTGAAATTAAAATTGATGGGCATTTTAATAAAGCTACTAACGTGCTCGAAACACTGCTCCATTATGGCTTGTTAAGCAGCTCTTTGTTTTTATTCCATTTAATGAACTTTCCAAGAATTGATGAAGATCCTATAGGCACATTCACAAATAAATGTAGCCGCATATATTCATTTTACATTAGTGCACGTTCATTACAGAACATAGTGGATTATGTCATTTTCCACTTGACATGATGAAGTACTCTGGTCACACTCCTCTCTCCTCTTACCTCCCTTGCCCTCCCACTTTGCTCCCCATCGCTGGCCATAGTTACAGTTATACTTTAATTCCATGTGCATATTATCAACCATGGCAACCTATTTATAAACTCTTATCTACCCACTGCTTTGTCTTACATCAGAATGACTAGCATTTCTCTTTCTAGACCTTTCCACAGATCTTCTGAGCCTGGAAATTGGAAAGAGTAATATAGAAAAGAAAGGTTTTCTCTTGCTGTTTAGACTAATATAACTTCTGCTGTAAAATGTTTACTAATTATATAGGTCTCAAGGGCAAAATAAAGTCTTTATCACTGGGGTGACTTTATGGACTTGAGATTGTTACATCCCATTAGTAATGACTGCCTGGGTCAAGGATGGCAAATTCAATGGTAACCATGCAGATATACTTTATTCTATTAAGATAGAATTAAAATTAATCACATTGTGATGTCCTTGTTCAAACCCTGTCTTGATAGTTATTAACTCTTACATTTAAACGAAGGAATAGGACGTATCAGACCAAAAAAAAAAAAAAAAGAAAAGAAAAGAAATAAAAACCAACCCCTTTTAGTAATAACAAGCTCCTGACCATTCCTCTCCATTCCTCTAGCATTAGTATTCCATCATAGCTAGTGGGGCTCTCACACATCCAATCCTGATGAGTCCTCCCATACAGAAGATCCACTTCTCTCCAAAAGATCAAAGATCAGTCAGTGTCTGTTATTTCTAGATTGTATTTCAAAGGGTTTTACAACGATTGAATGAAATACAATCAACATGTGGGTTGTTTTTTTTTTAATGAACCACAGAAAGCCATGGTTTACTACGGTACTTTCCAGTTCACCTAGGACATGGAAGTTCAGCTTGTAATTCGTTATGCCCAAAGACAAGGAGCATGAGGATAAGACAGGAAGATGAGCATCTATCTTCTGCCTTCAGTACTTAGACGATTTGAAGCTCCATGACAGTGTAGGAACCCAGACTAATAAAGTATGGAGTATACAAAGGAATGTTCATAAAGTGTTATGAATAGACTGATTGGAAAAATGCGAATGAGCTGATGTGGCAGAGGGAGCCTTACTCATTCAGTCACAGGGAACATCAACTGATTTCCTTCAGGGGAAGTCACTCAGCACTCAGCTAACCCCAAATCCTGGAGGTTTGTCATTGGGCTATCAAGAATGTTTTAATTACAGAGTTTTCTTTGGCACCTGGATGCTATTATAGAAGTTGACCAGGTCTCTCCATGATGAAAAGGAGATAAAACAATTCAGAAAATCCCAAACAGATGTGCGGATTTTAGATTATTCTGGTCATATATAGAAACAACACTTAAAACTTAAGTCATGGATGAGCTTATCTTACTCTGAAGAGTGTGTCATCTTAGTTAGAGTTAGGTCTTAAACATGGGTAGAGATATCTCATTAGGAAGAATAGAGGACAGTGGATTGATAAATTATAAAATGTGAAGAAGGTATCCGTATGTTAGGGCCACCAAGATGAAAAACATTTTTAAGAAGTTAAAAGCAACTATGCTTCATCAAAATGCTTTTGTTTTGCAGGAGGATGAACAGAAGAAGGGATTTGCCAGAGTTTTTGACGTGTGTGTGTATGTGCCAACAATTGAGTGATTCATTTCATCAATGACTGCTGACATTTTTGATCTTGGAGCATCTTAAACTTTCTTATCTCATTCTCTAAGGAGAATGAAATAAAACTCTACTGAAATATGGATACCAAGTAACAGACTAACCTTTGCCTTGAATTTGTTGACCCCAAGGAGATAGGATCACTCTACTTGCTAATGAACTTTAGTCCCTATCGTGGGACAATCAGGATGGACTATAAGGACAGTCTCACGAACAACTTGGAGATTGGCCAGATTCAATTTAATCTCCCCTTCTGCCAGTTACAGATCAGCTCACCAGGGATTAAGAGATACTCATACTTGATTTTTTAAGAAGGAGAAATTATGTCTGTGGATCAGCAATGCTAGGGTTAATTTGATTTAACAAATATTTATTCATAATATTCAAATGTAAAAATCCAATATCAAGGGGGTTATAGGGGTACCAAGATGGCTATGATAAGAATGATTTTCCTTCTGCAGGTTGGCTTGGTGATCTTTTAACACAGAGATATAGAGAACTGAATGGTAAAAACCGGCCAAGTCTTCCCAAGTAGTCATTAAATTTTATGTTGTAATCTTCATATGGGGTCTCACTAACTTCTCATGATAACCATGCTTCAAAATGTTCTAGCTAGTTCTCACATCATAACGTATGACAGTACCACAAGGCAGCATGCCTGAGAAATGAAGCATGACCTCAAACCACTCGTTACAAATCAGCCCATATGCCTCCCTTGGAGATTAGCAAAGACCCAGCAACAAAACACTTCATAGAGAAGGTGGCATGAAACAGGCCTTGCAAACAATTCCTCTCAAAAGAAGAGTAGGCAGAGGGTTGTGAGTGGGAGGAGGAAGAACGGGAGAACAAGAAGGAAGAGAAGGAAGAGGAAGCGGAGGAAGATGAACCTGCCAGGAAGCCAGGGAAGGAGCAGTCTGGACATAGTGAGGTTCTCTGGGAGAATATGGTGCTCCAGAAACCAAGGTACAGAATTTTATGCACTCAAGAGCTGAAGCACCAGAGTAGTTCAGCTTCAGAAGGAAAGCTACACAGAGTGTAAAATGCCCCTGGGAATTTCCTGGTCTTAAGAGTCATCAGTAGCTGGGGAAACCCCTAGGGTAATCATAAGTTACAAAGCTTAGAATAAAACCAGCATCCAACATGGAAAGTGAAAGGAAAGACAACCATTTGTAATTTATTCTTTTGGCCTGTTGGAAAGAACCAATGTTTTCATGAGGACTGAAACTTGCTCTTCATTTAGGACAAATTCTCTCTCTCTCTCTCTCTCTCTCTCGCTCTCTCTCTCTCTCTCTCTCTCTCTAGCTTTCTGAATCATGTTTTATGTTCTATGTATATTTTCTCTTCTTTAAACTATTATTGCTACTTCTGTACAATATGTGTGTGTGTGTTTGTGTGTGTGTGTGTGTAACTTGCTGAGTCCATTTAGTGTTGCTCATATGTACACATTTTTAAGGTTGATCAGTTGCTATTGATGTGACCTCTTTACGAAAAAGATAAACTCACATATATACTCAGGTAGAAAAGGTAATTTAACTGTAATCTGTTCTCCAAGGTGATAGAACTTTTAGGAATCATTGATAGTTGAAATGTTTCTTTCAATTTTATAACTCTTTATTCATCGTGACATGTACCCCAAGAGCATCACAGTTAACAATGGGAAAGTTGCTTTAGGCTTCTTTGCCAGGGAACTACAGACTTTAGGCCTTTTGAATTTCCTGGTGCAGTAACTAATCTTTAGATAACGTTAGAACTGATTAGCATTCATTGGTTAGCTATAACTCTCTCATTTTTGCTAATTAAAAAAATTACCATGTTGAACAAATTACAGGGATCCTATCCCATCACTCAGAACGGGATCAGGAGTGCAAGGTATGTGAGGAAACTTAAAGCTGAAGCAGCATTTGTTCAGGTTAAATTCCCCTCGGACCTGATACCATCAGACTTTCCCACTGAAGCTTCCCATGCAACACTGCGTTCAGTAGTCCAGCAGAACAGTATAACCTTTCACTCTACATGCAGTTGATCAGACTTGTAGTGACACCTCTGAATTACTTTAAAATTAAGCCTTGCCAATTCTTATCTATTGATTTGACTGGTACATGCTAGCTTTTTGTAAGATGGCTATGTTGTATCTTCCTGTCTATTACGAGCTTTGCTTTATTACTGAGAGCTTAAGACTCAACTAGTATCCCAAATAAGACCAAGAAAGTATTTCCAAAGACGTTATCTTTATGGTATATATTTATATTCTCCAGACTCAATCAGTTGCAATCATCAAAAATCAGTAAGATGACAGGTAGTTGACTCAAAACACAACCAACTTATGTGGTGCATCTTTACATCTTAAAATATTACTTCTAAATCTTAAAGTGCAGCTAGTTACCTAGCAATGATTTCAGAATAGATTTGGGTCCCATTGCATTTCATATGGCTTTTGGTTAAATTAATTAGGATCCATCTCATTTCGTAAACACATGTTCTTTCATTGTGGGTGCCGAAGCTCCCCATCCCCACTCTCTTGACCTCTTCCCTCTTTGTACACAAATTCAGACACCTTATCATGTCATCTTTGATAAAATTTAATTTGGATTTCTCCTTAGTAATGCTGTCTGGTGGCAGCTAAGTGGAATTTAATTTAAGAACATAGACGACTTAATAGAGCTTAATTGTCTGATTTGAGTTAGTAAAATTTGGCAGAAAGTCTAGACATTGTGTGATAAACCTATCTTTGACTAGAATAAAGCCTTAGTAAAACAGAGTCCCTCATTCAGAAAAGAAGGGGAGAAAAATCGCATTGTAAAAGCTGTCTGTGTATTTAGTTAGAATTCTAAGTACACCAATATGTCACTTTGAACTTGTACCCACAGTATAAATTGTGGTAATTCTCATTTTTCCTCTCTATTACAACCATAAACCCAAGTGTCAGGTAGTAGGCATTCCATTTGTTAGAAGATAATTTAGATTGGCTGGCTATTTTCCTCAATTTGTTTTTTGGCCAGTGATTGTCAACCTTTATTGTGTATGTGAATGACCCCATGATTGTATGAAAGTACCCATCATGCTTCCATGGGTTTAGGACAGAGGTTAAGATTTTCTGCTGCTTACAAGCTCCTGATCAGTACCTTCTCTTGGTCTCAGGACTATACCTTGAGGATCAAGGTCCTAGACCTAGGAAAGAGAAGAGTTTATTTGTCCAGCGCTGTCATTACTATGGTTTTTCTGATAATATTTAAGTAATAACACCACTCAGATGTAGAATACATTCTTATATTTTCATTACATTATCTGGATACCGTGGCATATAATGGCATCTACTCAGCTTGCCTCAGCTATCAACACCTGGAAAACCAGTAACTTTATAAAAGTATCCTGTTCCTGTGTACTATGAACAATGGTGACACAGTTTTGTCTTTCCAGAGCATCCTCCTCATTCATGTTCACTCTTCTGACTCTCTCCTCTACCTCTCACATCTGCCTCACTCATCCTGTGAACAGCTGTTCCTACTTTCTTTTTATTTCTTCTAAAATTCTTACTGCCCTGTACTCACACTGACTTCAATCTTGAATTCAGATCCAGCCCATGCATTTTCCTAACTGAGAGTGTTCTTACTCCCAGCTCTGCTCTTCATGAAGCTTCCTAAAGTCCCACTGATGTTCTCAAAGCTCTGAATGACCTGTACACTTATCTGACAGAGCTGAGCAGGTTTCCCACAGATCTGGTATACCCCGATCAGCACTGGAATACTGGAGCATGTTATCTTTCAACATCTGTTTGCGCCAACCCAGCAGTTCTCAGCTTTCCTGATGCTGTGGCCTTCTAATACAGTTCCTCATGTTGTAGGGACTCACAACCATAAAATTAATTTCATTGCTACTTCATAACTGTAATTTTGCTACTGTTATGAACTGCAATGTAAATATCTGTGTTTTCTGACGTCTTAGGCGACCCTGTGATAGGATCCCTTTTCAGAAGTGACTCTAGCATGTGTCATGTTGACATAAAATTATCCAGAACATAATGTAAAGAAATTGGGAATCTTGTGATCTTAGAATGCTATATTGTGGGCCACAGGGTTCAGATAGAGCACCACTTGACATCTCAACTGTAGAACTGTATTTTTTAAGGAAGTAGAATATTTGGCATCTTTCTGTCTTTCTATACTGATGTATAAATGGAAACTGATTGAGAACATGGGATTTAACATTTCAGTGTAGTGTTCTGGAGACCATGCTGGGGTGAAAGCTTGCTTTTCCATTGAGCAATAGTCATGCCTTAGATATGTTTGTAGGTCTTTCTAAGCCTCAATTTACTTATCTGTAAAACATTATGATAATAGTTACCACTAAAAATGCTGTGAGGACTAGATTAATAAATAGAAAATTTTCATTTAGAGGTAGAGTTAAGACTAATTATTAATAAAGAAATATTCAAGAAAGGGTCATACAATTAAATAATTACAGAAAATTAATGCTCCCATGTAGTAGTATGTAAATGACCTACCTACTGTACTTAGCAAATAGGAAATATTTATAAGTGTTAATTATTATAATAACTATGATTATAGCTGTGGACTTAAGAAAAACCAGGGGCTGCATCTTAGATGTACACTAATTACTGTATGTGCTTAAAAAGTGCCCCTGTATGTGTGCTGGATTAATGCTAGTTATTGTTGGTGTTATTTTTAATCATACCAATGGACCTTTGTGGTGTCTTTCTTGAGAATACTCAAAAGAAGTAAAGGCAATGTTGCTGATTACCTGTTATCTTTGAGAGTATCTGTTAGAGATTATGTTAGGGGTAGTAATTTTCTGAGGTATATTTCCCCTCTAAACCACTAATGGCTACATTTATACTGTTTGGGTATTTTTATGGCCAGAGATTTTTTTCTTCTGTTTATAATCCTATTTCATATATTCTAGGCTCTTCTGTTTTTCAACTGCACAGTATCAGTGGCCAATTACTTACAAGTTCATGCTCTGCCATTTAAGGAACTGATCCATGCTAGATATTCAATGGTGTGAGGTTCTTTTAGTTCCCTAAATGACTAAATGGGACAATACAATTGGATGTGAAATTAGAGATTGTGTCTCTGTGATTATTTTTCCCAGTGTCTAGATTTCCTTGCTATGTCTCATCCACAGTCACTCAGCCAGGTAGAGGCAAATCCAGGACAGTGACTCTAATGGCACGTGTTACAAAATATGTTGAAAAGAACCCAGAAAGTGTTTGTATTAATTGGTGGTCATTTTAAAAATAAAGTCTAGATCGTGGATTATCTCAATGCTACTGTTTTCATCTAGCACAGTCAAGACCATAGGTTCAATGCCTGGTGAGATGACACGAGGAGAGAAGGAAAAGAATAATCAAAGCTATATAAACCCTTTATGAGAATCATAGAAAGAGAGAAAATATATACTGGGTTAAAGAAAACAGCAACAGGGTGCTGGAGAGATGGTTCAGCAGTTAAGAGCACTGACTGCTCTTCCAGAGGTCTTGAGTTCAAATCCCAGCAACCAAGTAGTGGCTCACAACCATCTTTTTTTTTTTTTTTCATATTTTATTTACATTTCAAATGTTTCCCCCTTCCCAGATCTCCCCTTTGGAACCTTCCCATTCCCTCCGCCCTCCCCCTGCCTCTATGGGGATATTCTCCAACCCACCTCCCCACCCCACCCCCTACCCACTCTCGTCTTCCCTCCTTGACATTCTCCTATACTGGGGGATATAACACCCTCAGGCCCAAGGGCCTCTCTTACCCCTGATGGGTAACAAGACCCTCCTCTGCAGTTTTTGTGGCCAGCACAATGAGTCTCTCCACGTGTATTCTTTAGTTGGTGGATCAGTCTCCAGAAATATGGGGGGTCAGGCCAGTTGCCAGTGTTGCTACCTCCCTGGGGCTGCACACTCCCTCAGCTCCTTCAGTCCTTTCTCCAGCCCTCCATCTGGGACCTCGTACTCAGTACTACTGTTTCTGCGAAGTGACTCTTGGGTATTTCAAACTTTTAGGCTAATAACCACTTAACAGTGAGTACATACCATGTTCATTCTTTTGTGACTGCGTTACCTGGCTCAGAATGATGTTTTCAAGATCCATCCATTTGTCTACGAATTTCATGAAGTCATTGTTTTTAATAGCTGAGTAGTATTCCATTGTGTAAATATACCACATTTTCTGTATCCATTCCTCTGTGGAGGGACATCTGGGTTGTTTCCAGCTTCTGGCTATTATAAATATGGCTGCTATGAACATAGTGGAACATGTGTTTTTATTACATGTTGGAGCATCTTCTGGGTATATGCCCAGGAGTGGAATAGCTGGGTCCTCAGGTAGTATTATGTCCAATTTTCTGAGGGTCCACCAAACTGATTTCCAGAGAGGTTGTATCAATTTGCATTCCCACCAGCAATGGAGGAGTGTTCCTCTTTCTCCACATCCTCTCCAACATCTACTGTCACCTGAGTTTTTGATCTTAGCCATTCTGACTGGTACTCACAACCATCTATAATGAGATTTAATGCCCTTTTCTGGTGTGTCTGAAGACAGTTACAGTTTAGTTAAATATAATAAATAAGTAAATCTTTTTTTAAAACAAGAAGAAAAAGAAAACAACAATCCCAGCAAAATACCAGTCAATACATTGGTGTATTGGTGAATTGTATCCTAAATTGTACAGCAGATTACTCTGCTGTTTCTGAAAACAACCTAAGATATTTTTGCAAGGAGAATTATTTAATTATTGACAGAGACAGGATCTGTTGTAAATGTCTTCATTTTCAAAGGGGGTAGAAAAAAATCTATTCAAAAGTTTATACAAAAATTTCTGAATTTCAATCAATATTTCCTTTTTCTTCCTTTTCTGCTTTTCCTTTTGGACAAGTAGCTTTGGACATGTGCTCAGTTTTCTCTTAGTTCTCATCCATTCTTTACAGAGTCCAGTTGAAGGGCTCTCAATAAATAAGAAGCTCTATTGATGGTATAAGTTGAGGGTGAGAACTCTTTTCAAAGATGGGGGCCCAGGGAAGGTTGTACCTCTCTCCTTGATGGAATGTTCTGTCTCTGATCTGGACCACTGTTTGCCTAAGGCAACTTCTGCTAATATTCTTCAGTTTGCACAGGCCCCTTTGATGTTTGTCAACAGGCCCACTCAAAGCAGCAAGACAAAATGAGGAGATAAGCAATAACCTTACATGAAAGGTCACAACAAAGCCCAGGTGAGGGGCCTGCTGGGCTGCTGCCTTCCAAACCTGTGAGTGTACATCCTAAGAAAGCACTGCTGATACAGCCAGCAGATGAAACACCTGCCTCAGCTGCAGTACATAGCATTCATTCCACTGGCAAGATAAATTCAACACTTACAAATCTTTTTCCGAGGGTGTGCTTTGGGGGCTCTAGGGATTAAATTAGACTATCTCCACAGCTAACTACATTCCCTTTCTAGGAGATGCCCATGTTATTAAAATCATCATCATTAGTAATTCACTTTATTTCCAGATTATCAATTCTCTGGTTCTGTCTTTCTATTCTATTATGAACAAAAGAACTTAATAAAAGACCACGGTAGAAAACAAGATGAATTCTGAGGTGACTCAAATAGAAAGACTTTAATTAAATGAATGGACACAGGGTTTAGGGCAGATATGAGGACCTGAGGCAGATAAGTTGCTGACAATGGTGAAAGTTGTTTCTGTGCTCTTAGGTCAAAGGAATATCAGAAAGAGACATTGCTTGAACCAGTGAGAGGCAGAGCCATAGAAAGGCTGAGCACCACAGAGCTTCTCAGTTTTGTCTAGTCATTGGAATCATCAAAGAGTAATATACACACTTTAATGCCTGGCTTCTTGCCCTAAAGAGGCTAATTGCACATTTTTGTGATCCTCAGGAGTTTTACATCTGCTCAAGTAACTGTGATATTGAATGTGGTGAAACATGACCATAGTGATGAAACTCCCTAAGCTCTCTCTCCTCTTCTGATGATACCTCTAGTCAGAACTCAGATGGGGAAGGACCGGGGGTAATATGTGGTTAGCCTCTCTGGACCCATGTTCTAGAGAAAATGGGAGGAACACCAGCTCCGTATAGGCAATGAAAGCCCACCAATGCCTTTGCTTATTTATGTGGAAGTGAATTTCCTTCCATGTAGGAAAGGCAGCTCAATCAAGGTACTTCAGTGTTCAGCAAGGCATCTTTTATGATGAATGATGTCCTAAGATACTAATAACACTTGGCACTGCCTTAAAAGACCCTAGATTTTAGTGGCTCTTCTGCTGTTGAACATGAAGGATCCAAAGATCTGTTGCAAAATCTATATTTATACTGCCTCAAACGGAAATGCTAGTGGGAGCCATGAATGCTCATCTAGTTTTATTGGGAATTGAAACCAGAAATGTAAGTCCTATGTTCCCTGATACTTCCACTTATCTGATGAATGACCAAACCATGATAGCCACAAAATTCTAGAAGAAAGAAATGACTTTCAGAGTTGGAACAGCCACATTAATGAAGGAATTTAGATACTGAGTTGAATTTTTACACATGGGAGCCAACCTTAACATACAGATGCTGCTATTTGGGTCAGCCATGTCCTTTCTGTTCACACTGGAGATGGACACTGAGAGGGCATTTAGAATCACCATGAATGGAGAAAGCACCACAGTCCTGGATATGGACAAACTATTTACTAGCCAGTTGGTTAGTTTTCAAATGCAATCAGTAAAGTAGATGTAAAGTGCTCATAGATTCTTTTCCAGTCCCTCTACTTTAGGCTTCTCTAACTTTTGGCATCTGTAGTAAGAAACCTGGACTCCCTGAAGGCCAGAGATATCTCATCAGTAGTAATTGCAATTAGAGCAGTGGGCTAGTCCAGCAGCTTATCACATGAACAATGCTCACATCTGTGGGCAGCTTCCATAGTTTGGATTTTCTTTTGATATATTCCCAGATCTTTCTGAAAAAGTCCAGTTATAAGGCCTGTGTATACCTCAAGGTATCCAGGGAGATGTGGGTAGATGTTTGGTCCTTACAAGAGTGACTATCATTATTTTCTATCAGATAATCATAAATAAGTAAGTTAACATTTAGATGTATGTTGCAATTATGTTTGACCAGTTGTAATGGTGCAAAAGCATATTGGACAGGAGCTGAAAAGCAAGGTGTGGGAATAGACCTCTCTTGAAAACTACAAATTTCTAGGCTGGAAAAAAGAAAAAGAAATAATAAAAAACAGGTCTAGCTTACTACATACATTGATATCTTCTATGGAGCTTACTACATACAT
>JADRCH010000019.1:11236921-11367926 GCA_019843965.1 Rhynchomys soricoides | reverse complement strand
CATACATTGATATCTTCTATGGAGCTTACTACATACATTGATAGCTTGTATGGAGCATGTAATGCTTGTAAGATGCTGTTCACTGCTATGAATGATTTATATTCATTTCATGCCACACTGACCCGATTAAACTATTGCCATTGCCCATAGAGTGGATGAAACACAGAGGGTCCAAGAGCGTAAGAAACTTGTCTGATATCAAGTAGCTCAAAAGTAGCAAAGCCAGGGTGCAGACCTGGTGCCTCCAGCTCATCATCAGCCTCACATTTCCATTTTTAAACTCAGTGAGAACACTGGCTTAAAGACAAGTCTCCGTATTCATCTCAGGAATCTGCTGTTTTAAACAGTACCTGGGTCAAGCTTGAAGTAAGCAGAACTTCGGCTGCAATATAGTGATGCTATGGTTTTCCTCTGGTGTCTAGAATTTCTTTTATTTCTATGAACTCTCACTTCCCAGAATATGGATGAGAGCACTCTCTAAATGACCTACAAAAATATAATGTTGGCCTAGAAAATACTGTGGAAAATCCTACATGCTGGAAAGGTCCTGTCTGTTCAGAGGATGTTTTCCTAAACAATAACCCCATGGGTGTCCTTTAGTGAAGCCTTTAGGGGTGTCCATCTTGTATTTTTGCCATCGTGAGTTGTACAATAACTTTCTTTCTATATATTTTAAATTCTATCTATCTATCTATCTACCTATCTATCTATCTACCTATCTATCCATCTACCTATCTATCTATCTATGAGAAGCTGATATGTACATGCCCAGGTACATGTATGAATGTCAGAGAAATGACTTCTGCCTTGTGGGCTCTAGTGATAGAAGTTAGATTTTAAGGCTTGGTGGTAAGTGCCTATATCCACTGAAGTGTCTTGCCAGCATATAATAATTTATCTATCTATCTATCTATCTATCTATCTAGTTCCTTATTTCTTTTTATGCTATAATCCTTTTAAAATTTTGATTATTTTTTATAATTTTGAGTATGTAAGGCAATTCTGCTTCCTATTATTAACCTGTAAGTTGGAGTTTTCTGCAAAAAGATGTTAGAAAATTCTACATAATACTGTGCTGAGTTCTTTTTCTTATGGAGAGATGGTGGGTGTTATACTCAGAAGCCTTCTCTTTAGGACATTGTATTTAGAACATTGCATATGCCAGTCTCCAGAGCATGCCAGCTCCTCAATGTTGCAAATATAATTCTGCAACTGAGTCTCTTCTGTTGATAGAACTACTACCTCAATTATTTGTTTTGTTTTTTAAGTTTCTAGGCCTAGGTTATCAGCATCTACTTAACTCTTATCATTTCTCTAGAAGAACACTAAGTCTCAACAACAGTCTGCTACACAGTAGTTAATTGATGTGTTCATTCTTGAATTTTGTGGCTAATGCAGAGTCACATAAGACTTTCCAGCCTTGACATTTTCAACTAACTGCAGATGGCCATTAGACTGTGGAGGTCCTAAGTCTGTTTAAGGTATTGGTTGCCCTTCCATTCCATGCTGTCTTACATCATGTGCTCACGTCAGAAATCTGCACCTTTCAGCCTTCTGAGTCTTCCTGAGGGGTGATATGAGTCAAGGAAGGAAATGGCCGTAGACTAGAAGACACGGGGAAGGAAACACAGTGAGGGTTCCTATCTTCTCCCATCTGCTTCAGAAACTTGCTGTGCCCAGTGTGTTATTTCCTGCTTGTGAAGCCCCCTAAATTTACAGCTTCCCGAACATAGCTGGAGTCCCTGGGTCTTGATGACATGATGCTTTGTGTCTTTTTGCTGTTTCCTGCCCCTGATATAACCCCGATTACCTCACTGTTATTTATTTGGCCCTTTTGGCTGTCCCGAGCTTGTAAAAAAACGATTCCCTGTATTAAATTCCCTTCAGTGAAGTTACTCATTGGCTTACATTTTACAAATCGGACTCTGACTGATAAAGTTTTTATTTAGATGCCAGAACATTCCTGATGTTACCCAAGTGTAGTTTCAGTAACTGTCAACTCTATAACTTACTGGTTTCTCTGAATTTATTGTTTTTCACAAAAGACGTGTTTTGAATCTTATTTATTTTTATCTTAACATTTTTTAATGTAAGGTAGATTTTTTTTTTCATACAGTATATTTTGATCATGGTTCCCTCTCCACCAAGTCTTCCCAAATGCTCTCCACCATCCTGCCCACCCAAATCCATATCCTTTAATGCTCTCTTTCAGAAAACAAATAGGTAGAAGGTTAATAAAATAATAAAATATAATAAGATAATAACAAAATAAGATAAAATAAAAACAAACAAAACCTGATTAGGACAAAGCCAACCAACAAACAGAAAAATAAAGAGCTGAAGAAAAAGCACCGGAAACATATTGAATCTTGTGGTTTTTGGCTTTTACTTAATTACTAATACTACTAATAATACATGATTTCTTAAATTTGAATTTATATTCACTTATCCTGTGTTCTCAGTTCAGCTCAATATGAATTAACTTAATTAATTCATACATTTATTTTTATTATTTTATAATTATGTATATGTGGTAGTCAGAGTCATGGTGGAGTTATGAACTTGTCTGAATGGAGGTATTTGTGGAGATCGGAACTAGAATTACAGGCTGTCAGCCTGGAATAGTCCTGAGTGTCAGGATTAGGTGCTGGGAACTGAACTAAGGTACTCTGAAAAGCTGTGAATACTCTTAACCACTGAGCCCTTACTCCAGCGTCTTCAAAAATGCTTCCCTTTAAAGCTCCCAGAGGTCAAACTTCCTTTGTAAGATCTATTTAATTAATTAGGACCTGATGGTGATGATAAAGCAAGCCTAGATGTAGCCTTATTTTCTCTGTTGTCTTAAGTCCAAATAGAGAGCTGTTGGTTATGATCAGGTATCCACGCCACTTCTACACCCCGAGGGTTATCCTACCATGCTGGTTGTTGTTATGGTTTATAGACATAACAGCTGGGTAGGACTATTGTTTGCCTTTTTTTTTTTTTTCTTTTTAAGTTTGCATGATGCCCTCTCTTACCATTAAAACTACACCTAAAGGAGACAGATCCCGTTTGAGTCCTTTGGGTCCTGTGTCTAAAGTGCATGGTGGCTTCAGCAATAGGGACTCAAATTCAGTTTCTGGAAGGCAAGCACAAGGCAATATCAAACTCCTGTAAAGCTTCAGGTGTCTCTTAGTGAACTCAAATGACAGCTTCTCATGCCTGATGTTGGGATTTTTGATAGATAGTTTCTGGTTGGAGGAAACATTGTCAGTCCAGACGGTAGAATTCCATTTAAACTACATATATAAATACAGACTTACCTATACTATTGATATTCTAGGTAGAGTTAATGTATCTTGTGACCTTTTCAGACTTTTTTTTAATCTTTTTTTTTAATATACTTTATTTACATTTCAAATGTTTCCACCTTTCCAGGTCTCCCCTTTGGAACCCACCTATCCTCTCCCCACTCTCTCTGCTTCTATGAGGGTATTCCCCCACCCACTCTCTTCTTCCCTCCTTGGCATTCTCCTATACTGGGGCATCTAACACCCTCAGGCCCAAGGGCCTCTCCTCTCCTTGATGGCCAACAAGACCCTCCTCTGCCACATACGTGGCCAGCAGCATGGGTCCCTCCATGTGTATTCTTTGGTTGGTGATCCAGTCTCTGGGAGTATCGGGGATCAGGCCAGTGGACACTGTTGATCCCTCCATGGGGCTGCAAACTCCCTCAGCTCCTTCAGTCCCTTCTCCAAGTCCTCCATCTGGGACCTCATACTCAGCCCAGTGGTTGCTACTAAGTGACTCTTGGGTATTCTGAACTTTTGGGCTAATAACCACTTATCAGTGAGTACATACCATGATCATTCTTTTGTGATTGCATTAACTCGCTCAGGATGATATTTTCAAGTTCCATCCATTTGCCTGAGAATTTCATGAAGTCATTGATTTTAATAGCTGAGTAGTATTCCATTGTGTGAATGTACCACATTTTCTGTATCCATTCCTCTGTTAAGGGACATCTGGGTTGTTTCCAGCTTCTGGGTATTATAAATATGGCTGCTATGAACATAGTGGAACATGTGTCTTTATTACATGTTGGAGCATCCTCTGGGTATATGCCCAGGAGAGGAATAGCTGGGTCCTCAGGTAGTATTATGTTCATTTTTCTGAGGGTCCGCCAAACTGATTTCCAGAGAGGTTGTATCAGCTTGCAACTCGGGTGACAGCAGGTGTTGGCAAGGATGTGGAGAGAGAGGAACACCCTCCATTGCTGGTGGGATTGCAAGCTGGTTCAACCTCTCTGGAAATCAGTTTGGCTTTTCAGACTTCTTTTCTGTTATTTTACCCTCTCCTCGTTTTTCTGCATCTACCCCTTCCCTCCCTCCCTTACTAATTAGATCTCTTTCGTTTTTTTCCATCTTCAGCTCAAGTCACCTTGCTATTCTACTTCTCTTGCTCTTCCTCCTCTGCTGCCCACATGGTCCTTTTTCCTCTTCTGATTTCTGCAGTTATTCCAGGTTATATACTCATCTGAAGATTTGGAGCTGGGAACCTGAGGTGAGAGAGAGAGTCCATAAAAGAACATTGTCTATTAACGTTCCTTTTCTAATAATCTAGAAAGCAACCATAAAATGTTTTGTACGCTTTAAGTCCAGCCTTCTAAAGGCATGTGTAGAAGTCAGGTTCCCAAAATAGCTCATATCTCAGGTTTTAGTTCAGTTTATTGAATGTTTGTGGAAGATTCTGGGTAAATCATAAACACGAAATAAATATATACTGAATGAGTGAATGAATGAATTTTAAAAGCATTCTCAGATAAGCATGTTCAACTATTTCAGAGAGAATTATAGCTACGCAAGAAAAAGCTTACAGCTAGCTTTCTTTAAGAATCTCTGTTTGAAATACAGGGACGAGCTGAGGACTGTAGGAGCCAGTGGAGCAAAACTCAGATGTTGACAGTAAAGATTAATGAAGCACCTTTCCTTAATTGATAGCACCCAGTGTGTGCTCCCTTCAGCCTTTGTCTGTCAATTGACAGCAGTCAGACACACTCTATTGCTTACTGAAATGTGAAAAAAAAAAACCAGGTAATTTAATTTTCTCAGTGTTGTAGATGATGGTTTGTTAAAGTTGCAGTTGAAATAACAGAACAATTTGTGTGTGAATAGGTCTTTGTGATTCATAACTTAGTAGATGGCATGTCCAAATTTATTAAGTGTACCTGAACATAAAAATTATCCAAGGGAACAATTAATGTGTAACTCTTCAAGGTGCCGGGCAGTCCATTCTCTCACTTGTATTTGTTCATTTTTATAAAGATTGTAGGTAAGGGGTGAATGTTTCCGGTTTTGTGTTGTACAGTTGTTGGAAGATTTATGCTAGTTGGGTAGGTAAGTGTGCCTAATGTTAATCTAGACAGCAATTTTTCACATAGAATTCATGTTAGATAAATAGAAATTTGCTTTAGGGAGAAGTGTTAATACAACGTCGTAAAGAACAAATCAGAAATGGAGATAAATCAGAGTTGTTTTCAAAGAATATGATTATCATCTCTTACTATTATCTTTGCATCAGAATGATTTTCCCATTCCTGTAGTTCAGAGGTGTAAGATGCACAAGCTGCCAGTGTTGTGTAATTGAGAACAAGCTAACTTTTCTGTACTTCCATCAAGGACCATATTAAGATGGCCCTCCTTGGCAGGTCTGTAAAAAGCCTTCCTACTCATAAATAAAAACTGAGTCCCTGGAGAAATCTCATGAATCATGGCACAATTTAAATAGCTGCTTCGTAAGTCCAGGCCATCTTAGAGACATTCAGACTATAGCAATATTTCCTATAAGTGCGATTACCTCTAGAAGAAATGAGAGATAAATAAGGGGAAGCAATCTTCACAGTCAATGCAGATAGACAAAAGTCAGGGGGAAGGTCACTGTTTGGAATTATATGTTGACTAGAAATCTGTGCAGAGACAGAAACCTCCCTGATACTGACAACATTCCTGTGCCTTCAGATCCCCGTTGATAGGATCAGGTTCCTTTCTTAGACTTAAAACTCACTTACAATGTGAAAATCTGTTCAGATATGCATGGAAGAACAGACTGAGCAGACTCTTACATTTCAAAGGATATGTTCAAGGACTGTTGAACTTCCTAAGCCAGAAGCAAAAGGATCATCTTCCCAGGCAGGTGCTGCCAGTAGAGACTCACCATCCACCATAAGTTGTATGCACATGTATCACACATAAAAGTTGTCTCCTCCACATGAATATAATCCCACATACTTATCCCCACTACTTATAAATCCCCACTACTTATCCCCACTACTTATAAGTTTGGCTAGCCAAACTATGCTTTGATCCATGAACTTTCTCCAGGAATTCAACATTTGTTCATGAGTAGACTTGAACCCTCAAACTCTAGAGTCTGGGCCCAAGTTTTCTTATTTGAAAAAACGTTATACAGCTTTCTTCCAAATGCAAAGTTCTTTTATACATCCTAATATTCATCAGAAAATTTGTAATTGTTCTTTGGTCATTTTTTTCAATGTGTCAAAAATGATACTCTTACAGCTCTACTCTACCTCTCTCTATTTGGCAGAGTAAACCCTGTGCTTACAGTCAGGTGGGGTTGGTTTGAGATACTTAGGGTTAGCCTTACTGTCTTGGACTAAAGGAACAAGAGCTCTCCCAGTCTGTCTTTCCTTGACTTCTACCCTGTAGTGCTTGGTCAGGTACTCTTTTCAAACAGAACAAGCTGTGCAATCTTTATGGCCGTGAAAAATTCCCTAAGGCAGGAAAGAGTTATTTTAGCTCATGGTTTCCAGGGTTTCCAGTTCTTTATGTCAGGGATGATGGAGTTCATCATGGTGAATGTACCTGTCACTCCTCATATCACCTTGGACCAGGGAGCAGAGAACAGCCCAATAAAGTTTAGGAACCTGTCCTAGTAGGGTACTTCTGCCAGTCAGTTCCTGCTCCAAAGGGTCCATAACCACTTAAAATAAAATAGTCCCAAACTACAGATCAAATGTTAAGAACATGAACCGATGAGGGGACATTTTATGTTCTAACCATGATGAAACCAATACAAATAAGAAAATGTGACCTTTTTGTTAGAAATGATCAAGAAATTCAGGAAAGCATTGCAGAGAGTGAGACCAATGATAGATGCTTCTACACAGGGTTCTGTACAATGGCACAGCTTACATACCCAAGTGGTCACCACTATATGGATGGTTGTTGTTGCAGTATAGGAGGTCAAACACAGGGCCTTATTCTGTCTTAAGCAAATGATTTGCCTCTGAACTACAGTCTAGACTGAAAAGGACATTTTACTCAGAAGAATTTTTCAATCCTTATATTTATTTAATCTGTGGTTGAGTGACCATACATGCTGAGTCTGGGGAAACAATGTGAATGGTGATAATCAGTGATCAGTCATTTAATAAGAATAATCCCTTGCACCCTTCAGAAGCATTTCATCAGAGAAACACAAATATCTATGAACATTTTCATTTAGAATCAGTGCTTCGAACTAAATGCTACTGGAGCCATTGGATGTACACAGAGTTCAAGAAAAGTTACCAATAGTGTTCAGATGCTCTGGAGGAGGTGGGCCATCCTATCTCCAGAATATAACTGTCGATGGATGTCGAAGCTTCCTGTGGCTCAGTGGGATGACATTCACCAGCTTCCTGTCTGTCACTGCAGAGGAACAGGCTGCAAAACTGTCACTTTTCCTCCTCCTGCACTTGTCATACCCGCTCTTCCTGCTGCTGTTTTTATAAGGTAGATGCATCCATGAGAATGCAATTGCCGCTGCTGCACAGAAAGCAAATCCTCTCTCTTCCAGACAAGGCAGCACACTTGAAGGAATTGACTTTACGCTGCTGCTAAAGTAGCAGCTGACACATAAACATATAAAATGTGGACAACAGCTATTATTAAAGTAAGTGCTACTGAGTATAATAGACACTAAAATCCCAATAGCTTCAAAGAATGGCATTCTATTTCCTGTCCAGATCAACTGTAAACGAAATTTGAGGGAAGGATAGTAACTGTATCACAAAGCCCATGAAGGATGTGCCAGGCTTCCACTCCAGGCTTCTGCAGTTGTGAACACTACTGGCTAGCTGGCAGAAAGTGAAAGAGGATGAAGGATGGCCAGCTTCCATGGCCTGGCCAGAAAGTGACACTTATCACTTTTCTACCCTTCTTTGTCAGACCCTAGTGCTAAGTCATGTTCCAGTTGTAGAAGAGTCTAGGAAAATTAGCTGTGTCTCTGTTAGCAAGAGGGCAAAACCTTTCTCATCTCCAGCTCTTTGTCATCACATCTGTCCTCCCCCTTGGGGTTTCTACCCTTTCTGCCCACCATGTACCACTTTGACCAAATGGTGCCTCCAAGCCACTTGCTACATCTTCAACCACATGCCCCCTTCTCTCAGGTTGTCATTTAACATTATATTGTGTATCCTCTGGGCTTTTCATGTTTTAATTCCTTGTAAAAATGAAAAGGACTCAGGAGCATTTTTTTTTTACATATACTCGCATGCCAAATATAAACCAGTATCTTCCAAATGCATATTAAATAAGACAGTAAGTGCACAAATAGTTTTATTCTCAACATCTACTAAGAAACCTCTTTTAATAATGTTCAAATATACAGGGGTGGTTTGATTATTAACTGAACGTAACATTTGTCACCTGTGCACCTGTACCCTAACGAGTGTAACCTTTAGGTTATCAGAGGAAAAATGCTCCTGACAGACAGTATTCTCTAAACCTGTCCTTGGGATGTGCAGACATGGTTTTCTCATGATGACATTAACCAGTTTTGAAATTCAGACTTAATGTGTACACATATAGATTTGATATTAGAGGTGAATTTACTTTTTTTCTTCCCAATTAAATCATGGAATGGAGAGACACTAACCCAGAGTAGAATGGAGAGGCTATAGGAGTAAAATAGTGGAATAATGTAGCCAGGCAGGGGAGAGAAAGGATGAGCAATGGGGCTGCCTCTGAGGAGTGACTCGGCAGTGGCAGAGAAGGTGAGGAGGTGACATTGGCTTTTCATCACAAACTGTCAACTTAACTGTGCAATGTACAGAATATGGCTGATCCAGGAGAGAATTGTTCATTAAGCCTTCTGTTTGCATTTTTCCTCAACTTAGTGAATTAAAAGAGCACAGAAGTCCTGTCTTCATCTTGAAATCTCATGCTTAAAATCAAAATGAAAGTGATTTTAAATACACATGGGTTTGCAAACAGTAGTCTTCAAATTCCTTTCTAAGTTGTATCAAAGTGTTCAAAATCAGCTTGTATTTTTATATTTTTTTGTATTTTTTTTTTTTAGTTTTGTTTGAATTTTAATAAAAACTAAATTCATGCGAACTTCACCACTGGCTCTCTGGGGCCTGATGAGAGCAGAGTACTGTGCTTCAGCTTCTGATGATGGGCACCAACTGAGGGGATGTGTTCAACAGCTATTCTATGTCAGACACATGATCAACTTCAGAGTTGGGATAGGATCTGAGAAAGAAAGCCCATGTCCTTAGAAGAGAGCCATCAGCATATGAAAAGATGCACATAGCTTATTTCAACCTCAGTTTGTGGAGGAAAGGCCCAGAAAATAGACTGGTAGCTTCATTGTCAACCCAGCAATGGATGAGTCGGCGTGCCAGAAAATTCTTCTGTTATTCTACTTCATGTGTGACAATTTAAAAAACGGTGTTTGTGGCCCTCCTCTTTGAATCTTATCTCCATAGAGGCATAAAGCAAGGCTGAGAATGATCACTGAACACTGATTTGAATATAAAATCCATAGCCATCTGAAAGGGGAAACCTTTGGGAGCCTGTGTAATAAATCCCTGGGGAACTTGAGAGAGATGAACTGTGCCTAATTGCATCTGACATGACTAAAGCACACAGAGCTCTTTGAAGAGCAGAAGGGCCAATTCCCCAGATCCTCTGCTCAGCACTATTCAAAGTTCAGAAGAGTTTGTGCATTTAGCTAATCCACCGCTGTGCAGTTGAACCTTCCCCAGTCTCCTCCTAATGGCCAGCCATGAGATATCAACATTATAATGCTATATTATTAAATATTTTAAAGACAAACTGAAAAGAATGTGTGGGACTGTCTGACTCAATGTTTGGAGTGACATGTATTTGCTTTATCCAAGTTGGCTGCAGAAAACAAAGATTGATCCCACTACAACAGAAATGACTTTGTCAGACCAGAGTGGCCCCCTGTTGTTGGGAGCCATTGCTGTCCAATGTAGGCAGCTGCAAACACAGCAGGCCTTTCCCTGGCTGGGTGGTCCTGGTGGTGGCCTGGTGGGTCAGAAATCTTTGTCATTCCTTGGGCACTTTCTCATAAGCCTTTATTATGTCTACCTGTGAATTCTTGTGAAGTCTCAGGTGGGATGAACTTTGTTATTAATGATTCTTGGCTATGAATGAGAAGATTTGAAGGAAAAGAAAGTACTCATTCTTGGTAGAGTTAGGTCAGGGGCATCATCTTCCATGGCTCAAGACTACCCAATGAAATTGTGATTCATGGGCTTTGGAATTGGGCACCTGCCATAGAGTACCTGCCATACTTTCTTGACTGGACCAAGTCCTGGAAAATCAACTATAGTCAGAGGCAAGACATACCCTGTCAGTGTGGCATAACCTTTTCATTATATATTTCCTCCCTCTCATAGAGCTTACCATTCTAGGTATTGAATAGTTCTAAAATCTCCTATTCCAGAGCCCAGGTGGAAAAGGCCTGATTTTTGAGGCCTAAGAGACAAACATAAAGGCTTGTCGGTCATACTATGCACACGTGACCACTCTATGTTTCTGTCCTCTTATCTCCAAAATGATTCTTAATGCCCTCATATCTCAGGATTATTGGTGAGAACTGACTAAAATAATCAGTAATTTCTCAAGTCTGGCACCTCTCTGTGACGTTTAAAGGAAGAGTCAACAATTTCTCCCTCAGTATTCATTTTGCTCACTGGTTGGTGAGAATACTGGTCACATTGAACTTGGTTTCTGTATGAATGGGTTTTGAATCACTTTGAGCTTGCCTGGACTCTGGAATGTCTTGGCGATTTGAGCTTGAAGATGATGGGACATTTTTCAGGAGTACTAGAATTCCCTGCAGCAACCTTGCCTCAGCCAAGCTCCTGTAAAGGACTGAAATCTCTGATCCAATTGAAGTACGAACTGCTCAGGTTGGCCTCCTTGATAACCTATCTCCTATGTTCCAAGGAATAGGCTTATACTTAGTTAATGCTTACTATGGGCAATGTTTACATGTATCAACTAATTTAATCCCCTCCACAATCATAAAAGGCACTCACTCTGTCTCTGTTTATTGAAGAGGCCTAAAGGCTTCAACTAGCTTGTTCAAAGCCCTGTGAGACCCTGTCACCAAGTGTCTGTCCAATTGAGGATTCAAGCTCAGGCAGTCCTGCTCCTGAATTTATGAGTTATGGAGTACATAATACTGAAAAGTTGTGTCTTCCTTCTTATTGTGGCTGACCTTGCTGAGTTTAGCTCAGCCATGAAATCATGGCTAGTCCTCTATGGCAGGCACATCTATGCAGGAATGATGCTTTAGCAACCAGCTCACTCTCTCTGGTCTCATCAAACATCTTCTGATTTGTATCATTGGAGTGTTTAGAACTTTCACCTCTTCATTTTGCTAGGTATGTTTTACCATTGTGTGTGTGTCACATAGGAGCCACAATATAAGAGAGACAAGCCTGAAGGACAGGGCCCTGTTTTGTACCATTGCACGACTCTCATAAGGACAGCTAAATGATCACTTATATCACATAAAAAGCCTGGAAAGAAACTTCTAAGGAGATGGCAGGCAGGTTGTTAGGTAGGTTTTACTCTCTTTCCCATTTAACCCTTCCCTTTGCTGTTTCCTCGCTCCCCCAGAAGCATTTGTTGAATATTTTAAAGATTAAAAGACAGCAGAGCAAACCATGTAAGGCTAAAACAGACACATGAACTCACCCCCAAAGAGACAAATAGCTGTGTTCAGACTCTGAAGATGGACAGTTGAGAGTCTGGAAGCTCTGTCCTGCTGTAAGAGAGCATGTTACTAAATGATATCTTGGACTGAATCCTTTACATTTTTTATTAAAAGAAGCCTCGAGATCCCTCTTCAATGGTAAGCATAATCTTCAAATTATATTAAAGTAGAGCTCGAATGTTTAGACCTTATATTATATACAGGGAAAGACATCAGCCATTGTGTTTTAGGAGACATAAATTTCCCCTCTGTAGATAGGATGTAAGTGGTAACAAAGTCCACATTTTTGTGTTGAGGTGTTTGAAATTCTCCTGCTTTCCTAGACCTGAGGGAGACCACACCAAATTCTGACTCATGGATAATGGTGGCAGCATTGTCTCAGCTGCCTTTGATCTGCTTACCTATTCATTTACCTAACAGGTTTTAAATGCTACAAAAGAGTTAGGCTTTATTATATGTTATATATAAAACTATGCAACAAACCATTTCCTAAAAAGATTGTAATTACACCTATGAAATGCTATTTATTAGCAGCGTGCATGGGTAAGCCTATGCTAGCTTCCTGAAAAAAAACAAGAGATCTATCTACTCTTTCCTAAGCTCTAAGCATGCATGTAATTTGAACATCGTTTCTACAATGATGATGTACTTACGTCCTTTTCAATGAAGAGGGTGATTATGGTGATAATAATACTAATACTTGTGCTTAGGGTGCTTTGACTTAGGTTTGCCAAGGTGGTTTCTGGCTCTCCAGTAAGCTCGTCAGACGGAAGTCAGCTTTAGAAGTCACTGAGTTTTTCATGCCTCACCCTCCTGGGCATCCTTTTTCTCTAAGAAAACTACTCACCCACATTCCGGTCTTGAATACCAGCACTTAAAATGAACTGTCTGTATCTAAGTAACTTTAAAAAAATGGAAACTCAAATAGTAGCAAAGAGTTGTTCACTCTCTTTTCCCACTTGGCTGCCCCTGTCACATACATGTACTGGTCCCTGACATGGGGCTCTGATATTGATCTGGATGTTTATTGATCTCCCACTTAATATAGGGATACTGTCTACCAATAACCTGGGTAGCTCTAGAGGCACTCACTTTATCTTCTTTTGTTCACTTACAAAATGAAGAGAAAGTCTTTACTAGGGCAAGTATTAAAGCAGTCCTGTGTGCCCTACCCCAAGCTGAGCCCTAGAATCTGATGAAATACTTTTTAAGCTAGCTTCTGCTTTTGTTATATTAATTTGGGATTGAATTTCCTCCAGTGGTTCAAATGAAATGAGAGCAGGAACTTAAAAGTATTTAGTACCGTGTTTTCCCTCTCTTCTTAATTTGAATCATAGTTAACTCTTTGCAAGATGTTTCCAAAGTAGGAAGGACACACTTTGTCCCAGTGATATAGTAGTGGCTTCCAGTTTAACCTCTGTGGTTCCCCAAAGAAACCTTGAATTAGATTCTCTTCTTATTGCCTCTTCCTCATTGGCTTTCCTATTTATCAACAGGAATTTAGGAAACTGGTCTCAATGTCATTAGCTGAAAACAACAGTAGTAGTTACTTAGGTCATGACTCTGAAATTAGGATGGGTCCAACAAAAAAAGCTATGTTTCTACTATATGGAAAGAGTTATGGTGGCCCAACTAGTCCAAAAGATGGATGATGCTAGACAGAAACACAGTAGGGTCTTTGTTTCTATGTGTCAAATACTACAGAGCTGGAAGCTGCCATTCTCTTCCAATACAGGTCAGTATCATTCCTGGCATTTGTGACTCAAAGAAACTCAGTCATTTAAGGGTAGGGGGCATATGATGTCAGTCAAATGGACTCTCTTTAGTTTACCATCCCCTGTAACTGCTAATTAGTTACCTACAGATAAAACCTGGTCTTCCCCTCTGACAGTTTCTTCACTTCTTGACTGCCTCTAAATAACCCAGCCTATCGATGTGTAATATGTACAGCACACATATAATATCAAATCATAGCTATTAACTACACCATACACATCTATCAACATTAGCCACGAAGCCCTCTTAGCTGGCCCCAGAGTCTGCTCTCATCTTTTGACTGTCACCATCACTTTGTAGGGCACACTCCACTCCTCAACAGATTCCGTACTGCTCTTTACTCCAGTTTTGTTATCTCCAAACCTACTCCATAGTGGTTTTGCTTTGAATCACAAATAATGTCATCTTCCTGGCTAACACTTTCCAGGGATTCACCGTTGCTGTCAAGGTCTCATGCAGACTTGTTTGTGTGGCTTACCAAGGCCCTACCTGATCTTGCTTCTACCTTCTCTTTCAGCTAAAGGTGTTTAGCTTTTCATTTCTAGGTGAGTCGTCAGCTTTGCCCAGATCTTGCTGTTATACAAATGTTTCCTCCTGTGACTCTGTGCAAGCTGACCTCTTTCTTTGAAATGTCCTTTCCTGCACCCTTTCACTTTCACTGTCTCCCATTCCCTTTGCCAGTATAATGTCTCATTCTTCAGATTTTATGTTAACTTTAAATTAGCCACTAGTCCACGAAAACAACCACATCTATTTATCCATTCACAAAATATCAAGTATTAATGATTTCTCCAGGTGTTCTTATATACCTTCTGGGTACTATAGTGATCAAAATAAACTAAAGAGCCTTCTGTCATAGGATTTGGCCCTCAAGGAAGAAAAGTCATGCAATAAATAAACACATAAAATACACTGCATATTAAGGAGTAGAAAGAGCTAATCAGAAATAAATAAAGCAGTGTGGACATTATAAAATACTGTAGGTGAGAATGTTGGCGTTTGGTACAGGACGCACACAGGAAAGGTATTACCCATGCCAGACATAAAGGAATTGTTAAGGAACTAGCTGTGAGGTTGCCTAGGAGAAGGGCATTCCAGACAGAAAAATGGCTGGTGGGATAGGTCAGTGGTTGGCTAAGCATGCTACTTTTACACAGGACTTGAGTTTGGCTCCAGCATCCTTGTCTGGCAGCTTACAACCCTCTGTAACTTCAGCTTGAGAGAATCTGATGCCTTCCCTCTTTCTCCATGGACATATGCACACAACATGACATACCTACACACAGAGATATAAGCATGCACTTAAATAAAAATGAAACTAGAGTGATAACAGGAGTGAGGGATCTGCCTATAGAGAGTCCTAGATTTTTATCTTAAGAAAAGTAGGAGACATTGAAAGAATTTGAGAAGGGAGACTTGGAATGACTGTGGTTTAAGGGGTCCCCTTCCTTTTCCAAATCCTCCCACATCACCTCGTGTGTTCTTACAGCTTTTCATCTGTTCTACACTTTAGTTTTCTCCCTTCCTCATGCTCAGATCATAGGAAGAGAGATGATGCCGTCCCAGTTGTTAATATTTTATCCCACCTGCCATAACCCAATGGCTATGAATCACAGGTTCTCAGGAAACATGTGTCTTCCACCCTGCAGTGAGTCCATGAAAGCCAGCCTGCATGCTAATCTTTAATCTTTTTTATTTATTGCTACAATTTCTTTAAGAAGATTGGTATAAACAAATCACAATTTTAAAAAAATGAGGAAGAGGCATAGGGTATGGAGGAATAGAATGGTAATAACGTCTCGGGAACGATCACGGTTCTCCCCTTTAAGCTAAGAAGTCCAGCCTTTCCCTTTGTACTCTGATTTTCAAGGAGAAAGTAGCATTGGTGCATCTGTAAGATCTTAAACATGGCCATTCACTTCTCTAGAAAGAAAATTTCGTAGTGGATAGTGTTTAAATTTCCCATAGGAATGCAGAGAAGGATTAGTTTGGGACTATCGAAAGGATGACAAGGGAGAATATCTACGTCACAAGCATACCTGTGTATCAACAACGAACAAAGTGATGGTTACTAATGGGGGGGGTTGTGTATGTGATATACATATGTATGTGTACAAAGGCTTCAATACTATTTCAGTGTGCTTATTGGTATCTGCTATGTGTCTAGTATTAAGGATGGAGTCTCCTTCCTTCACAGACTTAAAATACAGAAGAATACTGCATTGCTCAGATTTATGTTAGTATAACAAAATATGTAAGATGGTATAGTTATAAAGAAAAACAGGATTATTTTGACTTAGAAAGCAACTCCTATGACCTTGAACATAATGGTGGTAACATGCCATGCAAAGCAGAGCTGTTCATAAGAGAGCAAAGACAGGAATGGATCAGGGGTGAGGGGGTTGGGTCTCATACTCTACTTTGAGGATATGCCTCATGTCACCGAAGCCTTCAACAAGACTCTACCTTTCCACAAGTGCCACCACCTCCCAAGATGGAGGACCATCCTGGCATTGGGAGGGAGTGGGGACAAGCCTTCAAATAAGCTTGGATCTTTGTAGGATACCCTAAACTATAGTAAGGCTTAACAATTATAGCCCTGTGTGGTAACTTAGTGGGGGATGATAGAGAGAAAAACACCCAAAAATCATGGTGATACTGGTGATATTGTTAGAATCTCTTGACAAAGATATGGTGTTCTTCATGCTCGGTTTGGTGGGTAAGTTCAGGAAAGAAATACTCTAAAAGATCATTTGGAAAAGCACACTTGATG
Organism: Rhynchomys soricoides; assembly: GCA_019843965.1. Taxonomy (NCBI): domain Eukaryota; kingdom Metazoa; phylum Chordata; class Mammalia; order Rodentia; family Muridae; genus Rhynchomys; species Rhynchomys soricoides. Next base: position 11,351,359 of record JADRCH010000019.1, on the reverse strand, counting down.
TGCCCAATTAAGCTGCAACATATTCCAACAGGAAAAGGAAACAAAGGGAAAAAAATCTGTATTCAGTTGTTGCTTTAAATTATAAAGGAGATAAAATGCATAGAGATTTCATCTTTTGATAATTTGCGTATGGAAAAAAGTCAGAAAGGGAAATGAAGTCTGAACCTGGAACCATTCCAGTGGTATCTTGTTCTTTAGATCAGAAGGAGAATGTCTTCTCCACAAGCATATGTGATATCAGGGCTGTCTAGTAGGTAGTGTCTACTGAAAAACTTCTGCCTTGGTGGGTGTAGAATGTGTTGGTTTCCTCTCATTCCATCTTGAAGCACTATTGTTGGTCTTGGAGCTCCCATGTTTCTACACTATGATGATAAGGGATGTTTGAAGCCAACCTCACCAACATGAGCACTGTTTCATAAACTTCTTTTTTTCTCATTGCTCCATCTTAGCAGTGTAGGCTTGCAGGCTTATCTGCTCTGGATGCTGCCTTCTAGAAGCCATGGAGAGCTGGAACATTGCTCAAACTGTGGAAAGATGGAGACTACCAATCAGGTAGTGAGCCTTCAGAGATCACCAGGAACTTCTGTATCTACCATTCATTTTATTAAACTTTCTAATTTTCACATGTAGATTGATGTCCATTACTATACTATGTGGAAGAGAGACATGCAGCCAAACCAACATCATGATGATGATGATGATGAGGAGGAGGAGGAGGAGGAGGAGGAGGAGGAGGAAGAGGAGGAGTTCAAGCACATATCCAACTTGGAGAACTCACTCAATTATAGTGTCAGCATGAGCCACTTACCCTGAACTGGTTTATTGTTGTGACCCCAATTTGGAAGTCACCATACTTGCTATGCATGATAAACTTGAACCATATTTTGCCCTCAGGTTTTAAGGAATGCAATTTAAAGCATCTGTAACAAAATAATCTACAAGTAAATGAGGGCTCCCAAATTAGATGCCCCTTTGAGCAGGACAATGAGCAATTCTGTCTAATATGATAATGTTGGCAGGCTCTGGAAGTCTCTTTATTAAATAATAATCCGTTCTCATAAAGGATTTTACATAATTTGGGGTAGAAATTTTATTAACCTTCTTGATCTTGAACAAAAGGCAATGTTTCTCTGCTTGCTGTATCATCACTGCTGCAAGTGTCTGCATGTGGGAACTGTGACAACGTTGCACTGTTTTACTCTATGGTTATCCTCACCCTGCCACCAAACACACACACACACAGACACAGAGAGAGAGAGAGAGAGAGAGAGAGAGAGAGAGAGAGAGAGAACCATGAACTGTACCTAAGCAGAGAGCACTAGTTATCTTCTGACATCTCAACTGTCATTTTCCTATTTATTTAAATAATGAATGTTTTAAGTTTATTATTTATTTACTGTCTGATACAAACCAAGGACTTAGAACTACTAAGGTTTTACCAGTGAGTGAAAAAGAGAAAGAACCCTGCCCTCAGGCAGTTTTTGTTTTAGCAAGAGATGGGGGCAAGAGATAGACTCAAATTGCAGTGACAAACACTGAAGTAATTAATGTATCTGAAGCAACGCTGGAAGTAGAGGAACATGTACATTTAGGAAGAAATGCTGGGTGTTAAAGGGTGACAGTGGTGGCATCAGCGAAGGCCTGGAAGAAGTGATGTATGCAAAGCCTTGGTGGAAATGCAGGTGAGAGGGATGGTCTTCTTGCTTACAAATGGCCACAACATTCTCGGAGATGATTGTGGATAAAGTCAAGCAAGTAATGGTAATTAATGCCAGCCATATAATTGATAGCAGCATCTTTTCCTTTCCCATATTTTCTGTTCTGTGCTATTTTCCCCACATGGGTTAAGTTGGGAGAAGGAAGAAGAGTGGTTGAATTAGTTTGGATCTTGTAGTCATTAGCAAGACAGCTGAGTTTAATTCCATTGTTTGTTTTGTTGAGTTAGGATCCCACATGACTCCAGTTAACATTGAGCTCACTGTGTAGCTCAGAGTGACTTTCTTTCTTTCTTTCTTTTTTAATTATTTTTTTAATTTTTACTTTTTTTATACTTTATTTACATTTCAAATGTTTTCCCCTTTCCAGATCTTCCCATTGGAGCCTCCCTATTCCCTCCCCCCTCCCCTGCCTCTATGGGGTATTCCCCCACCCACCCACCCAACCACTCTCGTCTTGCCCCCTTGGCATTCTCCTATACTGGGGGATATAATACCCTCAGGCCCAAGGGCCTCTCCTCCCCCTGATGTCTAACAAGACACTCTTCTGCTGCATATGTGGCCAGCACCATGGGTCCCTCCATGTGTATTCTTTGGTTGGTGGATCAGTTCAGAGTGACTTTCAATTCTTGTTCTTCCTATGCTGTCTCCCAAGTGCTGACATTACAGGTGTGTACCACCATGCCCAGCTCTTGGTTTAGCTCTGTTTGAACCATTGCAATTGCTTAAGGAAAGGGTTGCCATAACTCACTTTAAGTCCCTAAAAGATCACCTGAATAGTGTTTTAACCAGAGTTATCTGCTTGGGGCACATGACCTGCAATGAAAGTTGTGGTTTCTAGATCAGTTTGGCAACAGGGGAGCTGGAGATCTTAAAGGCAGTACTGAGGACAATAAAGCTGCCGATGACTCCAGGGCTCCGGTCAGAGCAACTGGAAGGACGGCCTTGCTACCACATGACACAGAAATGACAGTTGGAGTCAGAGATTTGATGTTGGATAAGTAATTTTGAGAAGACAGCTAGACATCTAACTCAAGGATATGTAAATCAGGAGGAGAGAGATATGGGTATGAGATAGAATTTGAGTTGTCAGCAAGTGGAAAGTAGACATGTTAGGAAGGGAACTGTAAGCCCATCGGAGTGAATACAAACAGAAAAGATGACAGAGGTCTGAGACTTCGAGGGGGCACTGTACCGTCAAGAGGATAGGGTCATATACAGGAACCGGGCACAGAGGCTAAAGAGAGATGACCAATGATGCAGGAGGAAAGCCAGGAGGAGATGGTTTTATTGGCAAAAGGCCTTGAAGGGTGGGTGCTGAGAGGGCCAAAAAGCTGAGGACCAGGAAAGACCAGTCCTTAGCAATGTGAAGGTCATGGCTTTATCACTAGTAACTGTTTCACAAGATGGGGATAAAATGCTGATTGGACAGGCAGGGGTTTTTGTCTTGTCTTTTCTTCTGCCATCATAGTAGGTTAAAACACTATATTGATAATATGTGGGCAGTGTAATTTTAATGAGTGCCATTGGGGATTTGTTTTAAGCCCTTGGAAGGTTTTCAATTGTTTAATCTGGCCTTAATAGTCCAAAACTGGCATGGTTCTTAATTATAATCAAAATTCATTTGTTGATAGATCAGCCAAGAAAGCAGACACAGATTTTAGAAGGCCCCTAACTTACTTGGGTACATTTAATTATATTTTTATCCATTTAGTGTGAAGTAAAGGTGCTAGTGGCACGCCTTATTTGTCCTTGAAATTTTAAAGCAGTGGCTCTCCACCTTCCTAGTGCTGCCATCCTTTAATACAGTTCTTCATGTGGTAGTGACTCCAAATCATAAAATTATTTTGTTGCTATTTCATAACTTTAATTTTGCAGCCGTTATGAATCATAATGTACATATATGATATGCAGGATATCTGATATTCAACCCCCAAAGGGGTCATGACCCACTTACTGATTGAAAAGTAAGCCACAGGCTCTTCAAAGAACACTCAAGGTTTTATTTATTTTGTATGCTTGGACTCCCCAATAAAAGAATAAACTATCTGAAGAAAACAACTATGTCTTACAATTTTTGTGGAGCTTTTGAGTCCAGACATGTTTGTGGACATAGTAGGTATGCAATCAGTTTTGTTTGCTTAATTGTCTGTTCACACTTTGGCTGATTTTGCTCCCTGACATGCTCGCTTCATTCCAAAATGGAAAAGCAGGAATAGACAACAACCAAGGAGAACACTTCTGGTTAGGGAACAGACATAGTCTGTCTGAGATATTGAGTAACAAAGAAATTGAGTAACAAAATTGATGATATGCGTAACAATAAAAGATGGGTTTATGATTTCTGGCCAAGAAACTCCATATGTGCTAGGGATTTAAAGGCTTGATTGTCTGCACAGGAGTAGGCAACCTTTCCTTCACTCTATCTTTTGGGATAATTGTAAGTGCTGTTGGGTTGCTACCAACCTTGTGTTCTTTGGTTTCTTTAGAACTTTGCAACTACAGGCAAGGGCAAAGGGGCATTGGTTTACAGGCTGTCCTTGTAGTTTGTGGTGTGCTATAGGTCCTTGATCCTCTATTGTTATTTATATTGTTGCTTCTGTTTAGTTTGAAACAGTCTTTCTATGCAGCTCTGGCTGGCCTAGAATGTACTATGTAGCCTGTCTGGCCTTAAAGTTACAAAGATGCCCCTGCCTCTGCTTCTCAAGGGTTGGGATAAAAGACTTGTGCCACCATGCCCAGAAAGTTGAAAGTTGGAAACTCAAATTATTCTATGGTGGTTGTAAAAACACACTTGAAGCAAGTTATTCCTAAAATACTCTCCCATCTTCCACTCCCCCTGGGGAATTGTGGAAGAAAATAAAACATGTTTTAAAAAAATCAATAAATAGGGTGTGGGGATTCACCTTGCTAATTCAGTTGTACTGAACACTTACAATGACTATAAAACACTCACAGTATTATAAGATTGAGCTCTAGTTAATTCCTTTTCCTTCCTACCAGTAGTTATTTTGGTTCATTTCCCCCAAGTAACCCTATTCTAACCAGCATGATAGGCATATGGTAGGTAGAATTTCTAAAGTTTTAGGATGCTTGTATATAATATTACAGCATCTTTTGGCTTGTGATATTATGTATGTTGTCTTTGTGATCTCTGAAAAATAGCATGTTTATCTGGCTACTAATTTTAACCCCTTCTTGTATATGCCTACTAGTGGATTATAATTTTTCTTCCATGAATTATAAAATTCTGAGGAGCTTTCTGTGTCTTAACCACTAATTTGTTAGAGTTACTTATGTAAATTTTTTTCATTTGATTTCATATTTTTTAAATATCCTCCTGTCTTACATATGTTTAAAGTTTGTTGATTTGTGAGTTTTGCTTCCATGTTATTCAAATGTTAACAATTTTAATTCACACTCATTCTACTTTTATATGAGGAGATATATTTTCATTCTAGTCAAATATCCATTTTTTCCTATAAATGTATTTTAAAAATACACTCAGCAGAGGTAATGTATGATATGCTTATTATTACTGAATTTGAAAAGTACTGTAATCTAGTCATATTGTAAATAGCATCATAGTTAAACTTGATCTCTTCACCATGAGAGAATTCATAATAATAATTTGTCATACCAATGTCTGATCTTATGTGTACATATGAAACTGATACAATTATTTCTTTTCACACATTCATAAACCTATTCTCTATCTTTTAGGTATCTTCTGTCAAAATCTATATATCATTTATTAAAAAATCTTTTAAACATAATATTTTAATGATTACTTGGGAATTTCTTATAATACATCCCAATCACATTTATTTCCCAGTCCTCTCATGTCCATGTCTCCCTCAAAAAGATTTAAAGCAACAACAACAAAACACACACACACACACACACACAAAACAAGAACAAAAAGCAAGTCCAATTTGTGTTATCCGTAAAGTCATGGAGCATCATCACACCCCCAGTGGTCAGCCCCTTAAAGACAAGGCATCCTTCTCTACTCCCAATCCTGCTGGTAACCATCTGTTGTGGAGAACTACACTTTAACATCCTTATTACAATTTTAGAAGTTCTCTTCAATTGTCTCCTGACTGGGTTGTTACTTTTTGGGCTGGGATATCAGGGGATTGTTACAGATGTTTTCTATGTCTCTCTTTCTTAACCTGAGTCTGCAGTCATCAATACCACCACAGAAGAAGTTTCTTTTTCCTTTATAGTCAACAGGAGCACAGATCATAGACTTCTATATGGTTTCTTGCAATAGCACAGATCATGTACATATATTTGGCCCCCGCATCAGCACCAGCCATGGACCTCAGCATGTTCTCTGGTGGTAGTAGAAGCTACAGACACTAACATGGTCTCCTATGACAGCCTGGCCCACAGATATCAACATGACTTCAGGTGCACATACCACAGACATCTGCATGGCTCTTTGCTGGTAACATGAGACATAGATATAAACTCAGTCCCAGCTTCAGTAGGATTATGAACACCACAGGGCTCTTGGTGGCAGCATGGCCTACAGATATATCAACAAGGCTAGAGGAAACAACACAGACCATGTTCCCAGACATGGCCCCTGGACCCCTGGCAACAACTCAGACCATAAACATCCATGACCCTCATCATGGTCTCTGATGACAGTACAGACCACAGACTTCAACATAGCCCTCTACCATAGCATGGGCCATGGATATCATAAAAGTCCTCAGCAGCAGGCAGTATGGACCACAGACATTAACAATGCCTCTTGGATAACATGGGCCATGGACACAATATGGTCCCTGATAGCAGTCCAGCCCATGAATATGAACGTGGTTTCAGGAGGCAGCATAGACCAGGGACATCCAATTAGACTCAGGTGGCAGTATGGGCCATGAACATCAACTTGGCCCCTGGCTATAGCAGGACCACAGATCCCAACATGGCCCTTCACAATAACACAGGCTACAGACATTAACATGGCCACAGGCAACAAGCAGTACAAACCATGTACCTCAACATGATCTCTGGAAGTAGCTCAGCCCTTGGACATCAATATGGTTCATCCTCTTTCCACAGCTAGGCGCCACTCTGTTCCTCCATCATTCCTACCCTCCATCTCAAATTATTCATACTAAGTGGCATTGGAAAGTGCAAAGCACATGACATGTGTGTGCAAACACACACACACACACACACACACACACACACACATTGCAAAACTGCCCCCCCTTGAGGTCCTAGAGCTCATAGATTAAATAGGTCTTGGGGTTGACCTACTTTGGATCTGGGCCTGGTAACTACACCTTGCAGGGGCTATTTTAATATTTTTTCTCTCATGCATTTATATGTTTTATATATACATGCAATACATAAAAGCATAATATAATTATGGTAGTTTAAATTAATACAACATTCTATTATCTGTGTCAACATATTTATCTCATGATGCATTTTAAAGATACATACATGTTGACACATAAAAATCTTTATCACCTTTTTAACAACTGGATTGGTGTCAGGATCTATGAACACACAGTGATGTGTTTGTTCATGCTGCTTATAGATAGTATAATTTGACTCCATTTGTCTTGTGGTGTGAGCAACATCTCTTGTGTTTCCCGCACACATGTCAAAGTTTGCCAAGGCATGTGTCTAAGTATATGAGCATTCTTGGGATGTATGCAGTGTGCATTTTTTGGTTTTCCTTGAATTTAAGACCTCTCTCTCTGTCTTTCTGTCTGTCTCTCTGCCTCTCTGTCTCTCTGTCTCTCTCTTGTTCTCTGAAAAAAATTAAAGTCTCTGTCTTTTAGTTTTCTTGTTTAGATGAAAAAAGAGACAAGGTCTTTTTGCCCTGATTGTGTGAAGATTCCATGTGCCAGTACATATACTGCTCATTAGAATCCCAGGTAACAACAGGAGTAAGTTTGGGGATGCTAAGTGAATCAACACAAGCATAGAGAGAACATTCTACAGTCTGGCACATGGAACTTGAGTTCAAAACAGTAAAGTAAAAAAAGTAACATATAATAGATCTGTAAAGGGCATAGGACATCTCGGAAACAGTGATATTACTGAAAAAGAACAGAGAAGTATCAGAAAAAAAAAAATCAGAAACAAGTGTCTTGTTAAGAAACACCAAATAATTGATAATCATTTCATGTGATTAGTCTGCAAGGGCATTTCTAGAAAGACTACTAACAGAGAAGATTGCCATGAATGTAGGTAGTGGGATTCCATAAGCCAACATCCTGTGTGGGTAAAATAAAAGGATTTTTAGGATTTTTAGTAAAAGAGAAAGGCAGCAAGTGCAAACATGCTCCTCTTGGCATCTTGTCGGCCATGATTGGTGCCACTCACTCCACTATGCCTCCCTGGCACGTCCTCTTTGGCATACTCTCCCTGGCATGGTGGAATGAAACATCTTGACCTATGAACCAAATTGTCTGCCTTAAGTTCTTTACCTTAGGAATTTATTATAAATAGTTTGACTAATGTAATACTCTGAAATTTTTATGTAAATTCTATTCAGTAAAAATAAGCATCCTGATAGCAGTGTCAGAGGAAAGGAAAATGGGGAAGATTGTTTGTTTTAGTAGGTCATGGAACTGGGGACTGTGGGGCTGAGCCAAAGCATGTAGACATGTAGACCTGATGCAGACAGACTTCTGAATAGTCTTTGCCTCTGGGGAAGAAGAAGATAGATGCTTTACTAGAGCCTTCAACTCCCATTAATTGACATTCTTTTAATAAGGAGAGATTGAATTTTTTTTTAAGAATTTTTTTTTTTATGTATATGAGTATACTGTAGCTCTCTTCAGACACACCAGAAGAGGGCATCGTGAAGATGGTTGTGAGCCACCATGTGGTTGCTGGGAATTGAACTCAGGACCTCTGGAAGAACAGTCAGTCCTCTTAACCTCCAAGCCATCTCTCCAGCCCCCATTAATTGACATTTTAAGATAGAGAAATCCAAAACAAAAAGTGTTATCATTTTGTTGAATGTGGGACATGGTTACCCCATCACCCTATGTGTTGGCTCCTTTTATCTTGCAATGGTTTATAATTTTAAAAAATCATATGAAAGTCCGGAAATGTGTGGAAATAACCTTGAAAGAAAAAATGTTCTAAAATAGTAGTTCATTTCAAATAAAATTAAAGTTCTGAGCTCACTATTTACCTTATGGTTTTCTCTTTAACACAAAAAATGGAAATGAGTTAAGTCAATTTAGACCAATGACATTTAGAGAGGAGAATATATTTGATATTAATTTTAAAAAAAGAGCCATTTGTTTTTGATATTTGTCTTAAATTAGTATTTTACTGCTTACCTTTTTAAAAGTAAAACAGACTTATTTCCCTCCCCTACAAATTCTGAATGTGCTGTGCTAAGGTTCAGTAATGTGGCTGAATTTTTTCCTGTTGATCTTTTTGCTTTGAGCCAATTCATGAACTCTGACTTTCTCAGTACTTTGCCTTCGAGCCCCTTATTAGATTCCCTTATGGCCCGAGGAACCAGAACCTCAGGAGTTTTTCCTTATACAAATTTGAGTAGCTAGGTTTCCACAAAAGCAGTCATGTTGAGTGATGATTGGCCCGAGTAGAGCAGTTCTATTAGCTTCACGGCATTTGGTGCTTCCTGTAATTGATGCAAACTTCATTAAAGAAAATGACAGATGGCATATGGCTGCAGGCAAAATGCCAGTCTGCATGATGAATCCTACTACATTCTAGTCCAGGATAAACAACGATTTTAATCACCTTGGAAAAAAAAAAAAAAACTGTCACTTTTCTTTTCAATAACCTCATTATTATAAACTTGCAGCAAGTTCCTTGTTAGCGGTGAAAAATAGTAATAAAAATCTGGCAACAAATAGGCATTTGCTTTTTGTTTTGACCCCTGATGAATGACATCTGAAAAACCTGTGACCCTCAGGTTTACAATGAGTTCTTCACTTAATGCCACAGGTGACTGACCACAGGGCCCTGGGCTTACAAACCTTTCTCAAATTGTTTAAAATATTGCTGTGAGAGTCAGAAGGCCTGTGGGAACACTGACGTTGGAAGTGTGTGTGTGTGTGTGTGTGTGTGTGTGTGTGTGTGTGTGTGTGTTTGTAATGAAATCAAATGAGTCTGTAAGGCAGACACTTAGACTCTTTGAAAGCAGCTTTCAATCACAGACTCACAATGTACTACAATCTTTTTGAAAGGGGGCATCAAAGAAAGCTAAATTTTATGGAGATAATTATAGTCCCATCAAGTTCTGAGTTTAACTTCAATGTTCATTGTTTAAGAAAAAACTATTTGCCGGGCACTGGTGGCACACGCCTTTAATCCCAGCACTCGGGAGGCAGAGGCAGGTGGATTTCTGAGTTCGAGGCTAGCCTGGTCTACAGAGTTGAGTTCCAGGACAGCCAGGACTACACAGAGAAACACTGTCTCGAAAAACCAAAAAAAAAAACTATTTATTTTTGGTAATAATGTGTTTTCTGGGGCAATTTTACATGCAGATATGTACATATTTTATACTACTCCAATAATGCTTAGATATGTAAGGAATAAAGATAATTTTATAAAGTTTATAGGAAATAGAGCTAGATCTTAATTTGAGTCCAGGGAATTGATACAGTTAATTTTAGTTAGTGATTCATGTCAGCCTTCTTTGCAGAAACAGAAATTGCCTCTGGCTAATTTAAATAGGCATACGAATTAGAGATCATTCACTGAATGGGCAGAAAGGCAGAAAAAGCAAGTGGGAATTGGGCTCCACTGTATTTATTTTGCTCGGGCTAGTACAACAGAACGCCAGAGATGGAGAGTGTATAAGGAGTGGACATCTATTGTTTGCAACTTTGGAGGTGGCAAGTCAGACACCAGTATTCTGGAAGACTTGGTGCTTGGTTCGGCGCCCTTCCTCACAGCATACCATGGTTTACTTGTGTTTTGCAATGAGAAAAGGGCCAGCAGATCTGTCAGGCTGAGGCAGGAGGATGCCAATTCACTGTCAACCTTTATTTGCTAAGATCCTAGCTCAGAAACAAATTGACAGAGAAACAACAAGTAGAGACAGTGCTAGGAAAATTCAGTCTATCCCAGACTCTTTCAGAGAAATATTTGCTTTTGTGAAATACTTGCAAACGTCTTTGTGGACTTATATTTACTGGTGTTTTATATGATGTATATACAAGAACCACAGTATTGATCATAGGGACACAGGTAAAAGAGCCTCTTTAAAAATGAGAGAACTCACTTCTAAATACAGTTGTTACATTGTAGGCATCACCCTGAGATCATTAATAGAAATGGTATTATTTTATACACCAAAAATAAAAACTTAAATTTTGCATAAGTTAGATGAACGATGTTTCAATATACATATATGTCTATCAGCTTAGTCACTATTTATTTCTCTAACTGAAGGTGAGTGGAGAAAAGGCCATGTAGGATGATCTTACTAGAAAAATGCATTCTTAATGTATGTCAAAATTTTTACTATGAAGTTAAATGGTGGAGGGCTGGAGAAATAGCTTAGCAGTTAAAAGCACTTGCTGTGTCCTCATGAGGACCTAAGTACATATCCCAGCATCCACATAAAAGTTGTGTGTCCTGAAAATCTTTTAACTTCATCTCTTAGAGATCCAGCTCAGATGTAGTTTATTGCCGATTAAAAGATTATTCTCAGGGACTAGACCAAGGTCTTGGGATTACCCCAAGGAGTATACAGGGAATGATTCATGTCTCCAGATACATATGTAGCAGAGGATGACCTTGTTTGACATCAATGGGAGGGGAGGCCCTTGGTCCTGTGAAGATTTGATGCCACATTGTAGGAGGATGCTGGAGTGGTGAGGTGGGAGAGGGTGGGTGGGGGAGCACCCTCATAGAGGCCAAGGGGAGAGGGCAGATGTGGAATGGGGGTTTTGTGGAGAAGTAGCCAAGAAGTGGTATACCATTTGAGATGTAAATGAATGGAATGATTAGTTTTAAAAACAAAAGAAAGAAAAATTATTCCAGCCAACAGTAACTTCACTCAGGTTTTGGGAACCTAAGTGTAGCACCAAGCATTTAGGGTAAAGTTTTGTTTCTGTTTTTGTTTTTGTTTTGATTCTTTATTTTTTTGCACAAACCATAACCTTATATTTCACTTAGCTACAGGAGCTGGTTTTGTGCAAGCAGGTAATTTAACAGAAGCTAAGATAAACAGTTAGCTGGAAGGGGTTGTGTTGCATAATCGGCCAGTTTAACAGAAGCTAAGGTATGTTCACTAGAGAATCATGACTTCAGGTTCCTAGAATAGAGTTGGATAATATTCCACAGCGCCTCCCACCAAGGAGATCAAATTCTAGTTAAATAATAGAAAGGCAATAAAACAGGAAAGATAAAGAGTCACTTTTTTGTTTGATGAAACCAATGCTATAACAGAAGTAACTTACAAAGAGCATCCTAGGAGGGGTCTACACAGTTTGTTTGGAGATATAATCAGATAGCAAATGTCTTTCAGGATATTTGGTCACACTATAAACCCCTGACATTTTGTTTGGTTTTGGTGTGGATCAGCTTTAGCACACGACTTTAACCCCTCTGGCTATAGACACACCCTTAGTACATATCTTTCATCCCAAACAATGAAGGTAAAGTTAGTTTGTAAAAGAAAGCACCTGTGTTTAAAAGTGATATCTAATTGAGTGATAAAGTGATGAATCAAAGAAAGATTTGACAGAATAGTATATGCCCAACTCTCATGATAAGAGAGAGGAAAGAGAGGTGACTTAAAAGAGATGGAAAGGAGAGAACAGTTTTACTGGGAAAGTTGTACAGAGACTGGTTGCAGAGGGAGGGAGAGAGTGAGCTGGACACAGATAAAGACCAAGCAAGGAAAAGAATGAGAAGGAGCCGAAAGATTAGGACATATTTCCAAAGTTAGTATGAAGCTAAGCAGAGAAAATCAGGAGAAGTCAAGAGATGCCAAATAGAATCATTCAGCTTGGAGAGGAGTCTGAGCCAGAACAGCTGAGTTGAATCAACCAGCCCAAGGTCAGAAAGAACCATGAAGGAGTGACTTTATTCAGCACCAAGTCTCAGAGGCTGAAAAAATTTTAGGCCTAGACTACATTAGAAGCTTCCAGGACTAGGCCTAGGTTAGCACATGGAGGCAATTAGCCTCTGAGAAGACAATTACATTGGGCGAATAAAAGTTACTTTTATACAAATGAACAAACTGAAGATCAAGAAAAGGCTGACATGATACATGTAACTAACTATAGAGTTCCTTTCAGCTCTATTATTCAATAAGAAATTACATAATAGTAGCATAGCATGAAATTAATTTAAATATATACAAAATTTATTTTTAATTTATCAGTAATATAATTTGGGTTGTTTTTCCATTCCATTTATAAAGGTATTTAGATAAAAATAGGAACAAGATTGATGAACTCGGAGGCACTTCATCTATTAGATTTATCTGTGGTTGATAGAATAATTATTATTAGATGATATAAGCAACCGTCTCTCTTGTAGAAGAGCCTCATAAATGTCCAATGAGGGTGAAACTGTTGACTCAAGAAAAGTTGATGCAGATAGGACCACAGGTGATGGACACTTTGTTACTGTCAGCAAATCACTCATGTGATTAGCCTAGGTACCAGCATACATCTGACAAGTGAGTAAAATCATTAAGGAAAATGTGTCAAACCTTGATGATTTTTCCTCTTAACTTTTTTTTTTCAGTAAATAATAACAGGGTTATCTTGAACTACAAAGGAAAACTGGAAAGTATAATTTACTTAGATGTCTAAACAAAGAATGTATGGATTTACATGAATAACAAGACAATTTTGCTCTACAGGTAGGGACTCACTGAAGGCTTCTGATGCCATGTTTGCCTCTGCCAAATATACTGCTTCTGAGTAGGCTCTTAAATGGGTTTCCCTGTAATCCTAGAAAAGTTGGAGTGTAATCAAGAAGTCAGTCATTGCTAACTCATTAGTCTCTTTTAAATTTTACTTGTATTCTAATAGTTCATGTTAGACTTATACTTATAAAAGTAGGAAACATCAATGCATCTTACATAATTGTATTATTCACTAATTTTATCTGTGTAAAAAAGATTGTATGTGTGGCAAGAGAAGGAAAGAGGGAAAATAAACACAATCTAAAGCTAATTCATTTCTGGGGCATGTTACTATGCCTAGTTCAAAATTTATATTTAAAGGACAATGGATATATATATGTGTTTATGCATAGATTTGTGAATTACTGTCTATATGTATTTATATATCCATACATACAACTACAGAAATTTCTGAGGAGGAGTTAAGCTATTGTGGTGAAACTAAACTCATAATTTTACTTGATCATGGTGTCCTAGTCTCAATTCATTTGCTATGATAAAATATCCTAAAAGAAAGTACCTTAGGACAGAAAATATTTATTTTAGTTCACAATTACAGGTCATAATTCTTGATTGTGGGGATTCAAGGCAGGAACTTGAAGCAGTTAGTCACATTCTGAGTCAAGAGCAGAGGGAAAATGAATGCATGCATGCTTGCTTATGCCCAGTTTCCTCTCAATACTTATGCAGTCCTAGACCCAAACTCGGGGAATGCTACCACCCACCGTGGGCATTTATTCACATATCAGTTAATACTTGAAGACAGTCTTTTATGAACATATCAACAGGCTAACCTGATTTAAGAAGTTCCTCATAGAAACTCTTCCCAAACAATTTAAATTATATCAAATTGACAATTAAGAATAATCATCTCAACTTATTTTCTTTGTTCATCTTTTCTTTTCATTGTTATATTTTCTTCCTTACTTTTCATACAATAAAGTCAAAGTCTTTATAAAGACTTCAGTTTTCATCTGGTACCTGTACTTTTCAAAAAGGGGTGATACCCACTGTAACGTGTTATAATGATAAAGTCAATTTAATATACATTTGTTTATGTCAGCATGAACAATGTCTGGATTATATGCAGCAATTACTTGTAGCTTGCTTCATCATTCTTAGTAAGTTTTATTTTTGTTAGGAATCGTAAATGAAATGCCCAAACACTATCTACTCATTCTTTTTTTAATACAGCATCAGGACTTACATTGATTGAAGAATGATGTGTTTTCCTGTCTTTGGGGAATAATACTTATTATTTTCTTAGTAAGTCTGATCAGGACTTAAAATGTTTCCTTAATCTGCAGCACTCTTTCAATATCTCAACCCTCCTTGCTTTTGTGATAAGTCACAATATTTATTATCTAACTCATGAGTATTTGAGGGATGCTGTCGAGAATACATTCATAATGTTCTGGAACCTGCATTTGAGAAGTCTTTGGGAAGGGAGACTGGGATAAAAGTACAAAATAGTATGTAGTAACTACCAGAATAGAGCTCAGTCAACATCATTCAGGAGTACGTAGACTGCTGATAGAGTTCAGCCGATAGAGCAGTCCACAAACATCACATTATAGTATTCGGAGACAGAGAAGGAAAAACACCAACTCAGACATAATTAAACCAAGGAACAGGACATTCAAGAACAAAAACGGAAGAAAGGGAATCGTGCAAAGTTAAGTGTGGCTTGAGGATCAGTGTAAGGAGACAGGTAGGGAGGAAAGGAATGGGAAAGGCTTGAAGGGACTAAATGATAACACTTTTGTCCAATAAAGGAATTAATGAGTCCCAGTGGTTTATCGTATATATGTTTCGGTTTTGGTTTGTATTTATTGACTGGAGGGTATTTTTCACTTGCATGTCCTGAAAGAAACTTCAAGTCCTTTTCCCAAGAAAAAAATGGTAATAAACAGTCACTTTGCACATAAATCCTTGATCTTGGAAACCCAACTGCAAACCTGTTGTTTATGGTCTCTCAAAACCATTGATACTTAAGGAGCCACCGTCATGCCAGAAGTTGGCAATGATGAAGAGAATATCTTTGCCATCTTGCAGAGGAAGCATTTGAAATGCTGCAACTAGTGTTAGGGGGAATGAAGATTCATCATAGCATTTCCGTGAAACAATTAAGATCTGTAATCTAGTGCCTGGAAATACTTGTTTAAAACTATAGTACTTAGTGTGTGTGTGTGTGTGTGTGTGTCAGCCTGGTCATTAAGGAGGCAACACTATAGGAGGCAAGGCTGTGAATGGTTTTCTTATGGGTTGAAATGTTGAAAAGACTGATGGTTTCTGAGAAGAGTAAACAAATTAGGTGTCATGAAGAATTTGAAGACTCTCTGGGTAGTATCATTGCAGGTATGGGCCAGCAGGTCAAGAGAGAGATGGAAGTTCAAGACACTAAACAATACATTCTGTGTTACTGCAAAGCTGTGTGCCAAGGGATTAGATCTCAACAGCAAGGGATGTGATGTGAGAAGAGCTGGAAGTGTGGGCTGTCTTCCCCGTTTGAAGGATTTAAATGTTAACTCTATTGCTGATGTTCACCCCCTGTCACTAACAGAATTTTTTTTTTCAACAGTAAAAACCTACTTAACAACTTGAACCTAGTTAAATGAGAGAATCGAGAAGCTGCTAGATTATAAGAAAACTTTTGTTGAACATTATGAGGTCATATAGTTGAATTCCTGAAGCGAGGAGAGACATGTGTTCTGTTTGAAGCCATTGGGATCTGGATACCTGATTTTGATTTTGAACTTTGACCCTGACTTTGAACTGATGCTTGTTGCTTGCCATTTTGACCTTTTCTTCTTTAAAAAGGAGTAAACTTCTCCAAGGACCCAAGCAGAGAGATTAAGATACTCTGTATAAACTACCTGGTTTTGTTTGTGTTTGAAGGATTCCCCCAAAGACCCCAGTATTCAAGTCTTAGTCATCTACAGTTGTCAGTGTTAATCACCAAAAGAGGGCCTGATCATGAGAGCCCTAAATTCATCAGTAGCTTGTTATATTACTGAGATTGCTGAGATGGTAGGAAGATAGATTCATGGAGCTGTGCCTTTGAAGCCTATCTCCCTGCCTTGTCTTTTTCCTGTCAAATTCTCTTTTCTTCCTGATGACTATGAAACTAGTGGCTTCGCTGTCTACATTCTCTCGTGTACCTTAAGCTCGGGCCCCCAGCAGTGGAACAACCCAATTATGGACTAAACACACCAAGGTGAATCACCCTACATTTTAAGTTGTGCTCTCGGGAATCTGTCACAACATCTGAAAACAAACCCATCACCCTTCTAGAGGAGTTAAATAAAAACAAAAGCTATTTCCTCAACTCTCTTTAAACTCTCCAAATTCTATTCTAGCCAGTGTACTGACTCTCAAGGTTCTACTTGCTTTTATCTCTGAAAATTGACAGAAATTTGAATGCCTTTGTTTTAGGACTATTGTTTTATGTTGGACTTTCCCTCCCTCTTCTTAAATAATATTTAACCATGGAGTGCAATGTAAGACAGAGTTGTGGCCATTTTAGAATATTCATGCCCAAATAGTGACACCCTTATGTAGGGTCAAGCACTCAGAAGCATAGGTGGGAGGATTACTTGAGCTGAGTTTGAAAGCAGCCTAGGCAATACTAAGATACCTGCCTACAGAAAAAAAAAAGAAAATGAATTAATTTTCTTGAAATAGCTGCCTTATACTGCTCAGTATAGAATAAATCATAGAACGACAAGTCAAGTGCATGTTCTTGGGCATGCATTATTTTTCTGAGAACTTCTGGAATTATACCTGGATATAGCTGATGAGAACTACTTTAACCACATCCAAGTCCTCTGGCTCTTCTCCGTACTTCAGAGATGAAATGAAGCTCTCTTTCTGGTTCAAGTGGGAATCCGGGATCTCTGAGGTCACTAAATGTATCTATTCAATGGCCACCAACTATTCATTGTTTGTTGTCAGGACTTGAAGACCACATTCTCGTTCTAGTCTGTATTCTAGTTGAAAGAATCTCAGCCCTGGACTCCTCACTTTTGAGTATCAATAGAGAGCCCAATTGCAGGAAGAATTGGTGACTTGAGGTGGAGAAGGAAGGGTGGAATAGAGAAGTGTCGTGCTTCTCTAGTAGTTCAGATCTCAAGGGCGTTGAGGCTGATGTGTTCAAGGCAAACACCACCAGGAAACTAAATAACATACTGAAATGATTTCTTCTGCATTTTCAAAATAAAGAAATCACAAAAGCATGAAGAGTTCCAAAAGAAAGAAAATTTGTTGAGCTGGCTATGAAGGAATTGGTGATAATAACAGCTGGTTAGATTGGAAGACTTCTCACAAGCTGAGGCTTCTCCCACCATTTTTTGGAGCTCCGTGGCCTCTAGCCATCAGTTCAACATTCTGTGTACCCTTCTCTCCAATTATAGGTCAGAGCTTGGTTAAAGCCCAGGGCTGTTCTTTCTTTCCATCATATAACTAGGTTCTTGATACCAGTGGATACTTCAGTAGCTTTTCTTTTCTCCCCTCTACCTTACTCCTTTCTTACCCTAAGCATGTCAGGTAACCCTAGAGTCTAAAACTCTTGCAATGCTTACCTATTGTTTCCTTATCTAATATATATGCACATATTGGGTTGAAAATTAAGGTTTGGTTAAACATGTTACATAGGACACACTTTGATACTTTGCTTTCTCTTCAATTCAGTTTTGTTTACATAGTTGGGGAGAAAAAGCTTCAGATAAATAATCATCCGGACAGAAGAGTATTTACTCCTCAGTTTTCATCACAGTGAGTAGGCTTCACAAGCAGGGCTTTGCAGACCATTTGTAAGAAATCACTACAACAATCAGTACTGAAGCCTGTCCCAGACCTCCTAAATCAGAACATGCAATATGTGATGGCTGCTTATAGGAATGTATTCTTCCGTCAGTTCAATGTGAGTTTTAAAGTTCAGAGTCATAATCATCCCCAGGGCCAAGCTGTATCTCAGCAGTAGAGTACTTGCCTAGCATGAGGTTCAGTTTTCAGCACTGCAGCGGAAAAAGAGAAAAACTGTAATGCTTCATGACAGGACCATGTTGCCATTTCCAGGTGATATTTTGATGTTTGTGTGGGTATACAGTTTAATTATCATTTCTTGAGTTCCCTGTGTTCCTGTCAACTAAGAACTACCCCATCAGTTTCAAACGTGGCAGAAGTCTTCCTTGACAGTCTAATCTAGTCTACCATATGGTATGTAATTCTGTAAGTGAATTGTCTGAATTACATCTCTGAGCTGTATCATTTGTGATACTACTGTTAGCCTATTTTACAGATAGAAAAACTGAAGCCCAGAGGTGGAAAATATTCTGCAACTCTATAGCAAGGCCTTGATGGATATGTGATTTAGATCTTGGCCCATTCATACTAGAACCCAGGATCTTACATGACACACTATACTTTACTTCAGCTATCACATATGCACATTCTGATTTAGATCTGAGACAGTCTTCAGTATTGATCGTTGTAGTGATTTCTTACAAAAGGTCTGCAAAACCCCTCTTGTGAAGCTTACTCATTGTAATTAAAACTGGGGAACAAATGACCCTCTTCCTGGATGATTATTCTGCAGCTTTTCTTTCTCCATCTATGTAAATGAAGTCAAGATGAAGAGAAGCCAAAGTATCAAAGTGTGTCAGGCATAACATGTTTAATCAAACTTTAATTTTCAACCCCATAAGTGTGTATGTATTAGATTAGGCATAAAATAGAATTCTTACAGGTTGTAGACAAAGGATCAAGTATCAACAGTATCAAATGAGAAGTAACAGCTGCTTAAGGTCAGTCAGCTTTGGGTGATCATTGACTTTCTAAGTAGCTTGCATTTGTTCCTGGAGATACAATAATTATTCTTGCTGCAGTCATCCCTCATCTTGAGGAGGAGGTGGGTAGTCATTTCTGGCCTTTGTTATCTTTGGCTTTGACTCATTATCTCCTGTTAGAATATCATAATTTCCATCACTTCAGTGACCAATTATCTATAATTTTCAAACTGGCAATATAATTCAAATATTTTAAATATAGCAAACTCAATACTCAATGATAATCATATAGCAGGTGCACTTACAAATTATTAAATTCATTATGTCTAAATATTCAAATGATTCTAGCTATATAAAGAATTTTGACAATACAAAGGGATAATTTAAAAAATATTTTTAGAACTAAATGGCCTCTCAAAGTCTTTACTAAGGAAACTTTACTGAATTCCCTGTTCGAATATTCCAGCTAATCTTCCAGGGACTCTTCTACCATGTCCTTCATTACATGCTAAGTAGAGAAAAGAGTAGACTACTGGGGAGAATTGAATTCTTAAGCATAAACTTCAGAAAACATATGACTAAAGTTAAACTGTGGCTGTTGGAAAAGCAAAGAGGAGCCTGTATCTATGTAGAAGGATCCACTTATAAGAAAACCAAAGGTATAAAAGTCCATGTTCCTTAAAGGATCATTACTAAGTGAAGGACGGGATAGGTTAAGGTTAAATGAATGGAACTGGTAAGATACTGATGAGCTTCAAGCTTATCTTTCCTCTCCTTATTGGCTCATTCAATTGCCTATAAAAGACATGTCAGGATCTCATAGTTGGACCACCTACATGCTTCTGTATTAAGAAAGCTGTCCTCAACACATTTCATCTCCCCAGATGGTCTGGGCCTATACTTGGTTCTTATATGCAAGCTATTCTGAAATACGCAGAAACATGGAAACTGAAGTCTCAAGTCAGTCAGGATACAAGAGGGTATACTAGCTTTAAGAACAAAGGTGCTGTGTGTGTGTGTGTGTTAGTACATGCATGCAAGTCTGTATAGCCCTAAGATTAAATGCTCTATCACTCACCCACAAATTAAAATAGAAATGAGGTACCGTTTTTTTTCTTCCCCCATTCTTTCCCTGCTACATCCGTGCCCGGATCTAGGAACCAACGGTGACTACGATTACTCAGTAATTGACTGTCCAAATTCAAATGAGATCAGTAGTCACCTACTTCAGACCAACCTATTTACTATGTTGATGATAGAATTTGAAGACACAACAGTCATGTGTAGATAGGATTTTGTGTCTCAGACCTTTCCAAACTCCCTATTTATTATTTTTCTTATGAAGTTATTTCCTCTGGATACTTTTCTTCCTGCCCCATTCCGATGCTTATCAGCTGGTATTGTTATTAGTGATTTTTAAAATTTTACCTAGAATATTAAGAATGTAGCTAAATCATATGGAACTTGATAGGTAGTTAACAGTTTGTGTCCTGTCTGGTTTTAGTTTCTATCATTGGCCACAACTTAATCAGCTTTCTTTCTGGTTGGATACCTTGGGCAGCTGTAAACTGTAATTGAATAATTTATTTTTATTTGGTGGCAATGTCTCATATTCTCAACAATTAATGGTTTTTCTCATATAAGAGATGTTTCTGAATAAAAATTCTTCAATCACAATTTTTCTCTGTAGTTTTGCCCCAGCTCCAAATCATTCACCCTTTGTAGCTAAAATATGAAAAGCTGTTGTGTTTTCAGCTCCCCACTCAGTGGAAACATGTGGGGGCTTTGTTGTTATTACTGATCTCAGTTGGAGTATTTCATTCCTGACCTAGACGTGGAGATTCTATTAAGCCATCGTAGGGCACACAGCCCACAGTCAATGTCAGAGAGTTTCCACAGAATCTTTAGTGTGTGGTGCAAACATGCATTTAAGCTTATTTAGACTAATGTTTGCAAAATGCAAAACACTGGATAGAATTACACACTGTGGTGGCCAAAGAAAATGATCTCACTGTGAGGGGGCTGGATAAAGATCTGTACGAGCGAGCTGAGGCTATGGGAAATAAAGTGTGTCCCAGCAATGAGCCTTTGCCTTTGCACAGCCTGCCTCCTGCACTGTGATCCCCAGACCATGGAAGAGCAACTACAGACCCATCCACACACTGCAGTATTGAGAGATTTCATGTAGATGATTTCTAGTATTATTTCATAGCAATTTACCCAAAATAATAATAATAACGATGATAATAATAATAATAATAGGTTTACACTGCCTAAATCCAGATAATATTTTAATTTAAAATATATTCTTTTTTAAGTTTTGTTGAATAACTGATGACTGTATCCAAAACTTAGTTCTCCTGATACCAGATTCTATGTTGTATTTGCTAGCTTTGCACGTTCAGAAGAAAAAAAGAATTTTTACATTCTTTTTAAAAAGCATTACATGCAATAAAAAAAATATGATAGACATACTGGAATATGATTTAAACATTATAGTTTTCCCTAGTCCTAACCACCCCAAAGTACATTTTAAAAATAAAATAATACACTTTAAAAATAAAGCCTCTCTGTGATTTCTTTAAAGTCATGAAAAAAGAGGCTGTATACACTATTACATGGACCACCAGCATTTAAATATGTGTGTTCATAAGAAATTGTAAAATTAGCTCCAAAAAACTTAACAATAATGTAGAACTGAAAGTAGGCATGGCCTTTTAAGCAAAGTGCTTGTGCCGAAACATAAAACATGTTAGGAAAATCAGCAGACTCTGAGGACGTTTCTATTATCTTCAAAGGAGTGTTGCCAGTCGGAGCATCCTGTATCAAAAATGGGGACCCCCAAATAAGAGCAATGTGGGAGAAAGTTCAAGGCACTGAAAACATTTGGGGCAGATGATTTGAATGTCTTCGGAACCTCTGAGAAACATTAAGCTGCACCTCAGCCCTTTATCTTTGACAAATACCATACCGTGTTTCTGCTTGTTATTTTGTGGTCCTGGCGCTCTTGTCGGCTTGTTAAATGGACCTCTGGCTTCAGTCGGGAGATGATAATGTGGTAATCTCTGCGCTCTGCTTGCCTCGGCATCCAGAGGAGCGGCTGCGCCGGACTGTGTGAAGCTGCCCAGTGCCAAGCGTAACTGCTGGCAGCTGGGCTGATGGAGAACAGTCTGCACCAACAGATTGAAAATGTTCTTTTTCAGATCTTTAGATTGGAACTTAAGCTTTACTTTTCAAAGTTTTATGTCCACAGCACAGTTCACAAAATAAATTACAAAACCAATTGCTTCAGCAGCCTCCAAGCTGTGACATTAAGGTGGCTGAGAGTCATCATTCTTGATGAAATGCGAAGGAGCATTCTCAAAATCACTGTCCATCACAGGGAGGTTGGGCAAAGTCCCCGGGGCGTGTGACAGCCTACAGACTAATGGTACATAAGGCTCATGTATAAGCACTTATTTTCATGAAGGACTGGGTGGGGGTGGGGGTTGGGGGAGAGAGAGAGAGAGATTTAAGAATTCTTAAATTTTTTCAAATTAATCAGGAAGAACAGGATATGTTTTTGAGCAGAATTGTTTATTTCCATGGAGAAATTCTGAGTGTAAAATGTAAGATGCAGTATTTTCTCTGATGCTAAATCCTTATCCTGAAATGCCTGTCCCTCCCTCCATCAAAAACTGAAGAAAAACAATTGAAAGCAGCTTCATGAAGTGTATAGCTGTTCTTCCCAAAAAGCAGAGTTCCAGATCTCTTGTTAGCAGGGAGCTCAACCCAGCATTCAGAGTATCCCAATGACCAAGGATGCTAGATGCTGATCAGGTTGAAGGTTTTGTTGGACCCTAACGTTCAAACTCTTCTGGGCCCTGTGGGTGAGTAAGAGTGAGTCGGAAGGGACTAGCAGTTCAGTTTGTGGATGTGAGTGTGGGGAGATGTGATTATCTGCATGACCTAAATTGCTCTGAAGTCTGCTCCCTCTATTTACTCACTTGTCAATCAGAGAAGATCTCTTCATCTTGTGGTTGCTGGAAACATCTCAGGGCTGAACTGTACTCAGGCATCCAATTTTGAAACTGATTAAAAGTAGGCAAATGAATAAGGGAGTGGGCAAATGATATACTCGCATGAAACAAAGATGCTAAAATGCTAGTTGTAAATTGAGGAGGTGGGAGACATGTGTTGTTTGCTTTGATTCTTTGAGCTTGTGTGTATGGAAACCTCAGGATATGGAAAAGGACACTTAGACTGTCAAGCCCTCTCTCTAATCATCAACACCTCTTTCCATTCTGAAAGGCAAGAACATGCTCATACTGAACAGAACAGCTTCTTCACAAACTACTGTGATCCTATCTAAGATTTAGGGATTCTGTTTTTAAGGAAGAAAATAAATATTGGAGGAAGGTGGGTGAGTCTCCCCAACTCGATTATGTCATATCCCATCTAAGGTTCTCAAAAGCAAATGGTGGCAGTACTCTAAGAGAGGGGAAGGGATGATGGCTGCACACCTTTTTGTGATGGAGCACCCTGATGTAAGAGGGCCATAATCCTTTCATGTGTTACCCGGTGTGTTTATTTCTTCCATCACAGCCCAGCTGGTTTTGTTTTTTGGTGAGATCTTGACCCCACCCTCCATTGTGTATCTTTGATTCTCTCCAGAGCCCCTCCTTATGGAGCCTGAGGTTAGCTTTTGTATGACATGGGGGTCTGTATTCTCCCATGTATTTAAGCATAAAATGGTTCCGTATGGCAGAATTTTCTTAAAAGTCTTCAACACTGTTAACTCTTTGGAAGCGTTGCTGTCTGTTGGCAGCTGATTGCTCCATTGTGTGTCTTTGGGAAGGAGCCCTGTCGTTTGTGGTTCCTTGTCAGTGGCTCCGTGATGGGCACCTCCTATGAAGCAATGCAGAGTCCTGTATGACAGAGCAGGCATCAAAGGCTTTGAATTTTGTCCAGAGAACTCCCTCCACTTTTCTTGTGGACAGCAGGACCAGGTAACCTAAGGAAAATCAAAACAGCATGAGCAGAGGAAAGGGACCCCTCAAAACACAGACTGGAACAACAAACCAGTGCAGTAAACAAACAAACAAACAAAACAGAAGGAACAACATATGCCAGAGAAATGGCAGGATAGGGTTGAATCTTGAAAGCTCAAAGGGAAAAAATAAATTCAGGAAAGACTGATCAAGGGTGTGGAATGACAGTGACTGACAATCGAAGGGCTGATCTCTGTCTTTTAGTCATTGCTAATTTTAACAAAGGAGAGTATTCCATCCCCAGGGAGCTGTGGGGTCAGAAGTGAGACTTTGATGAGATGAAGATGACAACGGAGAGCAGAGGGAAAGATGGCAGCAGTGTGAAGATGTTTCTGAAAGGATTGGCAGCGGAGCCAGGCACGGGCTTCCCGGGGTAGCCGGAGGTCTCCAGACAGAGGCTTCCCGGAGTATCCGGAGGTCTCCAGGGTTCTTAGGAAGAGGCAGGTATCATGCAAAGCTCACAAGATAGCACCAAGAAGATGTTCAAGTTACAGAAGAGAATGGGCAATTGAGACTGCTTAGAAAGTAAGACAGGGCAGTCCGATATAAGCACAGGAAGGATTGGCCTTGGGCCTCAAGACTCCTCTTATACTTGGATAGAAGGGTTGTGGTTCCCCATGGAGTGGAGTCGGCTTCAGCTACACTAGGGTTGAGTTATGATTCCCCTTTATTTAGTTAGCATGTCTCTAAGTCACTCTGTGAAAGCACAGCATTTCATCTGTTTGTGATTATTTTTGTTTTGTTGCTTTTCCGGGGTTGACTGACAAATGACAAACATTGTCATGTATCAGCTCCTGCCAAACAATGTCTCTCCTCCAGCTCATACCTCTACACTTATAAAACCTAGTTTAAGACCTGGCATTTCTCTTTAGTAACAGTCATTCTGCTAGACCTAGATCATATTTCCAATCTGTCAGAATCTTTCTCTCTTTTAATTTGAACTCACAATGTTTCACTGACCTGCTTCGGCCTCATATCACCCGCACATTAAAATATCTGCTGGATGTCTATCCACAGAACTGCCTGTAGCTTTATTTTCATTTAACCAAACAGTGTCCTCCCCACCCCCCACCCCCCCATACTCATAGAGACTCCAGAGAAGAAAACTTAGATGGGTTGCTTTGATGCTAACTGTGAAAGGCTTTCTTCCTGAGGAATCCTCCCAAATTGGATTAAGTGGATTCATTTGTGGTTCGAAGTGCTTACTTTTTAGGAGGCAGGGATGTGAGAACTCTCCCTCTCTCTGTGCTTGCGTTCTCACAAGTCAATGGATTTTGCCACTTTGCAAGGCTCTCACATCTGGAATGCATCACCAACACGCTTGCTGGGAAAGTGAAAGATCCAGAATGAGCTTCAATTGCCCCTAGAACTGTGAAATTGAGCGGCCTAGTTTCTTCTGTGTTGTTGTAAGCTCACTGGAGTGTAATGTAAGCTACATTGTAAACCATTTGGGATGCTCGCCATTGAATAATGCTTCCTGCCACATACTCTCCTGTATTTATCACTTACGTTTCTCTCTAGTTTCACCACTGGCGATCTCTGATCATGGAAATGACTCGGCTTGTTCAACCTCTCATAACCACATTGAGTTACCAAACTAATCTATCTGTTGTTTTCAAAGGCAGTTAACTACGCAAGCAATTTATCCTCATTTCCTCTCAAGTAACCGAGGAGCAGGGCCTTTCTACTCCACTCAGAGCAAATCTGTTTGTTCCTCACCACCCCCACCCCCAACCCCTTGCAATCAGTAACTTGACTCAGTGGATTTAATTCAAAGCAGGCACTTGCATTCTTTAGATTGTCTGTCTTCCAGGAAATCAGAGGGAGCAATAAAAACAAGCATCGACCTTGAATTAAACCTTGAAGGGGAAGAGGATTCAGTGAGTGAAAAATCACAAATTTGTAAAAGTCAAGTGACACGGACAGAAAATATTTTGAAGCTCCACCTGGCCCGACTGCACTCCCTCTGCTCCTTTGTCTTCCTCTCCTCCCAGTACTCTCCACCCCTCCCCCATCAATGATTATCATTCAAATTCTCGGCTTCCCCTGTGCTTGCTTGATCCTGCTTCTTCAGTCCTCCTGCCCCCTGCAGGTGAATGCACCTGGGATCCCAGGCTAGCAGACAGAGTCTAGTGATTTCTCGGAATCTCAAACAGCAGCTAGGGAATTAGCAAGTCTCTTGTCTTTTCTGAGACATCCTAGATGAATTAATTCCCATTTGGGTTAACCCCAGCCTGACTAACTACAGTGAATACATATCCTGGGATGAAGAAGGAGTTGGCAGGTTTCCTGGAAAACCAGATAGGTTTTCTTCTTTGTGATTATGTTGAGCTTTCTCTTGCCCGAGGTTTAAAAGAACAGATCAAGTCTTTAATTTAGCTTTCCTTCTTTGAATGGCCAGGATGGAACAAGATAATAGTGGGTTAGCAGAAGTCATTACATGTACACTTCACGTCTAAGACAGAGGTATCTCCAGGAAATCTGCATTTGTCTACTATTTCCTAAATTTAAAAAGACCAGAGAGTGTTCCTTTTGAATACCATTTAACTAGACATTTCTAGAGTTCATTACTTTTTAAAATTTCATTAAAATCTCCCCAGGTTTTAAGTGTAATCTCTTACCCTTCTCATTTAGTTTGTAGGTATTTTGTTGTTGTTTCATAGAATAACTAAATTTCTAAGAATGTTTGTCTTTTTCTAGATACCTGTAGTCTTAGAATGTTCTAGGTATTCATGGCTCTTATAGTATGTATACTATGTATTTCTTAGTTTATCTACTTACCTTTTGGTATGGTTCTTAGGTGTTATTGTAGTTCTATGCATTGAAGGTAGTTGTTCTATGCATTGAAGGTAGTTGTTCTATGCATTGAAGGTAGTTGTTCTATGCATTGAAGGTAGTTGTTCTATGCATTGAAGGTAGTTGTTTTGGACAGGTCTTTTTTGCCCTTCCTTCTCTTCTTCCTTCCCTTTTTTTCCTTCCTTCCTTCCTTCTTCCCTCCCTCCTTCCCCTTCCTCCCTCCCTCCCCCCTCCCTCCCTCTCTCTCTCTTTCTTTCTTTCTTTCTTTTTTCAACAGGGATTCAGATATATAACTTTAGTTGACTTGTGACTTAACATGGATGCCAGACTGGCTTTGAACTTATAGAGATCCTCTTGCCTCTGCTTTCTGGGTGCTGGGATGTATGATTATCCCTGGATGTTTTCCTTGATTGAAACAAGATATCATTCTGTATCCTAAGTTGGTCTAGAGCTTACTGTGCAGCCCAAATTCCCAGCAGTCTTTCTTCTTCTGCCTCCTGAGTGCTGGAGTTACAGGCACAGCCAAACACCTAGTGTAGGACTAGTGTTGAGTGTGTGTGTGTGTGTGTGTGTGTGTATATATATATATATATATATATATATATATATATAAAATGAGTTTTCTGTGGAATGAAGGTGTGCTATAAGCAATGTAATTGATAAAAGTAAATAAGTTATATGAAGCCAAATATTAAAAAAAAATCTACTTTGATCCTTCTAGTTAGAGGCTATATGCTCTATAGATATCCTCAATTCTTGTCTGTTCTTTAGATTTAAAATATTTTAAAAAATGCAGCTTCAAAGATGACTCAACTCTTAAAGAATTATGACAAACCTCCCAAATCTGAGTCTCAGTTAGCAACCATATGATATAGGGACTGGCTTTTGGAATACAGGCCTAATTTTCTTGTTACTGTAACTTCTGTTATGTAATATGGAAAATCTTTCAACACTGAAGCACCTGCTCTGCACAATGGCCTGTATTCCTAGTCTGTGAGATATATGTCTGTGGTGCTTAAGGAGCACATTGGCATGAGTGGTTCTGCAGTTGTTTCCCATGGCATTTTAAAAATCCATTTCTGTATTACATATTCCAATCTAGTGAAAATTAGATCTCCTCTATTTGCATTTGGCATCCACACTTGTTGGCCATGGCGTGCGATGTGATTTTAAGCTGCTCATGTACATTTTAGGACGAGATTGATTTACAGTAGTCTTTGCCTGAGACAAGCACAATTTAAATTAATTCCTATTGATCCAGAAACATTTAAGATTGGCTTTGGAAAAGTTTAAGAACAGAAGGCTTTGGATCTCTGTGAAGCATTTTGCTAGGCATTACTGACATGTAGATAAAAGCATGGAACTGTGCATGCCCACCCTTCTTTGCCCTAGACTCATCATTAGTCACTACATACCTCCAGGCCATTCCCAGCTCCAGATGTTGTCATGTCTACCCAGCTGTTAGAGTATGTGCTATTTGTAAACAGCAACATAAATAGCATATCCAGAACATTGCTTAGGCTGTGACTTTCCCATTAAGGCTCAGATATATTAAGAGTAAGGAATGATCCTTTGGTAAATTGTAACTGGGAGAGAGTTAAAGGAATGGTCATAGGAATTGCAAAGTGCTATATCTCAAATGAAGCGATTTGCCAGAACATTTCCATATTAACTCACACTGTGTCATACCAGTCAAATTTCCTGCAAGCATGCAATCAGTGTGTGCCGGTTTTAAGAGTATGTAATAATGTACCTGTGCGTTATTTAAGACCAAACAGCACCAGGTTCTTTTGCCAAGTTGTCTTTAGCATCTGGAGGAGTATTTCCAATTACTTTGATTGCAAGACAGCCCTGTTAGAATTGCTGAAATTGGACTTAGGAAGAGTTGGGTTCTGGATTCCAGCAGTAGATCATCTTGTCACATGGGACAAAATCTCCCAGTCCTTATTAATCACTTACAATTTTTAGCTCTCAGCTTATAAACATCATAAACCATTATCTTTGGTACCTACATGTGCTTCCTACATGGTCAGTTTTTCCTTCATATTTTTCCATACCCCTTAAGTGATTAGACTGGCATAAATACATGACTTCTTAGCTACCTCTATTAACACTTTTGAATGGGGCATATAAAATGCAAGACATAAGATATTGTACTAGTCAGTAGGTCAGTTTTGTATTCCAGACCATGTCCTAGATACCCACTATATTTCTGTATGCTGCTCAGGTAGTTTGCAGGATAGAAGGTAGTTCTATTTTTCTTTCCTTTCTTCCTTCCTTCCTTACCTTTCTTCTTTCTTTCTTTCTTTCTTTCTTTCTTTCTTTCTTTCTTTCTTTCTTTTTCCATTGCATGTGTAGCTGCCTTTGAAACCACAGTCTGACCACTCATATCCAGAGGGGCAATGGCACATGGTCAAGTACAGTGACTGGAACTGATTCTCTCTTCTTGGATGGCTTCAGACAGAGAAAATTATCCATCTGGGCCAGGCAATCCATCTTTCTGGAAGATCACTAAACTACATTGCTAATAACATAGTCACTGAGATAAGTTGGTCTTTCTGAATAATTCACCGACTGAGGAAGACTTTTGAATACCTGTTGTCTATTTGAACATATGGCTTAGGGTCATTATTTTAAAGCATGCATTATCAACAAAATTTCAATACAGTTGAAGTAAGCTAACTTACATCTTCAGTGTTACAAATATGCTAAGGATACTTCTATAAAAGAGTAGTGTGTTTCCACAAAGCCTGTGCCTGAGACAGGATGTAGAGATTGGGTGCTTTCCCCATCCTTGCCTCATAGCACAGTGTGTGTAGGCTCTGATCCTTCTCCCTTGGCCTGGTTGATCATTCCTCCCAGAGACACAGGGTCTACACCTGGACCCCTGCTTCTCTGCTTGTTCTTTCTACATACTTTTGCTGGTTCTCAAGTTCATTCTTATCCCAACATTAAAGAATTGCTCAGTTCAAGTTTTGGATGATATCTGTAAACATCTATTCCTGAGGAACTAGCTAGACATGGGGATTGCTCCCCCTCAGCCATTCCTGCCCAAGCCTTCCCTATGCACTTTGTCTTGGTCATACACCTGCTTACTCAATATTTCCTTTTAAACTTCTATCAAGCATTTAAAATGTATCATCTCTCAAACCAAAGTATCTATTTAACAGGACACTGGAAAACTGCATGCAAAGGCAGGGTATGATGACATGTGCTTTTATTCTCATCACTCAGGAGGCAGAGAAGTGTGATTTCTTCATTCCAGGCCATTCAGGTCCACATAATGAGTTCCAGACTAACCAGGACTATATAATAAGAAAAACAAACAAACCAAAAATTCCTACGTGCACATCTTCTTTCCGATATTTTTCATGTCAGCCCATGGCAATCCCTTTCTTCCATTTATGACATTTTCATGGTGCCCTCAACTCTGCTGTTTCCATACTCAGAAACCTTGTCAACATACCCTTCTCTACTTCTGTGCATTTCTCAGCCACACAGCCTTATATTGAACATTCTAGTCTACCTGTCCCTGTCACCCTCAACTTCAGTTAAGACTAGTGCTGTAGCCTTTGTGTTTTCTCTTTGTTTCACCTCTGTGACCCTGAAGACTGTTGTCAACATTGCAGTTGGAGACTTTGAAAGTCCTGTGGGATCATGGGCCTGCTCTCCCTCCAACCTTCCCAGGAAGTCAGTTAAGCGAACTTAGTCCTTAGATGTCCACCGGATCCTACCTTCCCACTGTTGTTCTATTTGTCTACCCTATGCCATTTTCCACTTCCTTCCTTTGCCCGACTATCTTCAGCTCTTACTTGAAAGCGATATTTGTCAAGATGGCACTTATAACCACGTTATAGATAATACTATAAAGTGGACATTCAGTTTTTCTCTTCTTTTTATTCTATATAACTCATTTTGACTAGATACATCAAATGCCTTAGTTGGATATATGAAACAGAATACAATATACCTTATTGCTTAAAAATATATTTATTTTTGCATCTGTGTTTCATCTGTGTGTGCATGTGCGCATGCATGTATATGTGCACACATGCATGAGCATATGAATGGATCACAGCATGCATGTGGAGGTCAGAGGACAACTTATTGGAGTTAAATTTTTCATCCACCATGTAGATTTGAGGGATCAAAGTGAGTTCGTAGTGATCATTCTTGCTAAACTATCGCTCCAGCCCTCAGAAATATATTTGTTATATTTATGGAGGCTGAATATCTGATAGAAGGTGTACATACATGGCTTGCTTCTTGGAAGGGTCCTCTTCCTATCTGTAGATAAGATTTATTGCTAAGTTCTCATGTCATGTAGAACCAGAGAACACTAACATCTTTCTTTTTATTTCTTATGGCACTAATGCCATCAGGAATGCTATAATTTACTTAATTCTAATCACTTCCAAGATGTTCACCAGGTTCTTGGTTAAGATGGCTTTAGACAGAGATAAAGATCTAGAAGCCACAACAAAAAAAGGCAATGGCTTGCAGCTTGTCATAAAACAGATCACAGTGCTCTAGGTAGTGGTAACTCCTTGCTGCCTGGGAGTAAGCAGATGGAGAGCTGTGGGTTCAAACAATATGGTTTCCCTTGTCTCTTCATGCTTATCCTCTCTACAGAGGAGTGTGTCTTTCTAAAATAACCAAAACGGGTAACTGCAAGCATCTCCAGGTCCACTCTAGGTTACCTGCTTCAGGGTCTTTTGGGTTGAGAGGAGAAAAAAAGAAATCTCCAGAAAAGTTGAACATAAGCTGTCATGTATTGCTTTGTAAATTTCCTATCAATGCTCAGTCTGAAAAGAAAGGAGTGCAGGCTGTTAAAAACTTAATTTTCAGCTTAGGAGCAATTGTGTTTAGGTCAAATACATTATAGACCATGATGGCTGGTTGTCCTATAGAGCACACATCTTTGCTCAGCTGTTATACAGTAACTTTAAATCAGACTAAAACTACATTTTCTAGCCAAAAAAAAAAAAAAAATGCTCTTTTTGAAAATGTAAGCTTATAAAAAACAAGTGCTATGTGGAAGGGAGTTAAACGCTGTGGTTATAGAAAGTCTAAGCAATGTTACATGGTATGACAGAACTAGGAAAAGGCAGATGAGAACATTTCTTTCTGACCTTCTCTAAAGAAAGGTGGGTTAAACAATCACCCTGTGCATGTAGCACTTCAGTCTAAATCAGGAAACTTTGGGGGTGGAAACTCAACCAAATCTGTGCTTGCTGGCTCTCCGTGGCATTCAGCAGATGTTAACACCTGGGTGGAAATGTGAGGGCTAACCTCTCATCTGATGGGCCAGACATGAAAACAAAAACACTGTTCTATTTTCTGTTACCCATATTGCTACTTTATGAAGCAATTTATTTGTTATTACTCCTATTACTAAAATAGGAACAAAACCTACACTGGGCTGTAGAAATGGTTCCATGGTTAAGAGCACTTGTTCTTGCAGAGGCTCTGAGTTAATTTCCCAGAACCTACATGGAGTGACTCCCAACAATTTGTAATTCCAGCTCCAGGTGATCCAATATCCTCTTCTGACTTCTACAGATAGACGTGTGTGTGTGTGTGTGTGTGTGTGTGTGTGTGTGTGTTTGCATGCATGAGTATAATAAATGTTGTCTGTGCACTCTGTACTTCCAGCTGCCTTGCCTTTCCAGACTTTGAAATGTAAAACTGGGGCTAAACATCTCTGTGTCTATAAAGTGTTTGGCACAGTTGTTTATTTTAATACTTCTCACCAGACAGGTGCTTGACACTGGCTAATGCTTGTTTCTCAGGCCATCTTTAGACAGAATCTGATTTATATCTTATATTCAACAAGAGGTGGTCTGTGTATTTGTTGTTATGGCTATTGATGCTGTTGTCTTAGAATTTATCTTCTCCCTGTATCTTAATAACATCTCTAAGGGAGATATCTTAACACTGGTTGAATCCGTGTCTGTTTCCAATGCCTTCTTTATGCATCTTAATATTTTATAATATGATACTATGGTAACAATTCTAGGGGAAAAAATGTCTTGCTGCCTCTGACTCACCTTGGGAAACTCTGGACTTAGACTTTACATATAAGGATTATTTCTCCACCAGGCCTGATTTTCACAATGCTGTTCTGTCACACAAATCCCATGCTGGTTTATGAAAGCCTGACTTCATGACTTTCCCTGATCTCCTCTCCTTCGGTGTGTATAAAGCTGTTATCCTTGCAGAGGAAATGACATTTTCTGCTTTGGAATTGGCATAGTGCACACAGAAGACTGAACTCAGGCAGTTTCTCATGCATGAGGCTCTGGAGCTGTGAAAGTTCCCAGAACCCCAGATCATCTGCAGATCTGTGACTCAAGCAGTGCTTTGCTAGTTTGTTTTTAAACAGCTCTGGGCTCCTTCCACAGCAGCATATGCATTTTAATTGTGTCCTGTGTGCATGATGTCTTGGTATACCTTAATGTCTTGGTACACATCATTGTAAGACATGTAGGAAGAGACACAGGTTAGGGTTTGTCAGGTACATGACTCACAAAGATTTAAACATGTACCCAGTAGCTTTGGTGAGTCTTATTGAAATGGCTTGAGAGACGACACATTTGTGGCTTTGGAGCATACTAATTGAATGGCTCTGAGGAAGCTACTTATTGCTTTGCATGCTTGGAGAAAATTGTGACAGAGTCAAGTTCCACACTGGATCAGTAAAGCTTCTTAGAAAAGAAGCTATTCCAGGATGAACAGAATATTTTTCCTGTGTTTGTTGTCGTATTCAAATTTTTTCGTAAATGCAGGGTTTTCTATAGGTAATATTGGAAGGGCTTTGATACAATTTTTTCGGTAATGAAGAAGTATTTAAAGCAGACTTTTATAAAATGGTCAGCAATTTGTTTAAGCTTAGTAAACCTACAAAATGATGTGGGAAGTCAAACCCAGAGCAGTGATGCAGAGAGATGAGGTGAGCAAATGTGAATGAAAACAGAGTACCACAGGAGGCCAATGTCAGAGCTAGCCTGGCATCTGCATGATTACAGCTCCTCCTACAGAAATCAGTTTTGTCTTCCTGTCAGTGAACTAAAAGCTCTGGATTCCTAGGCACCTTGTATTTTCCATTTGTATATGAACTGGGGGGGGGGGGGGGGGGGGGGGGGGGAAAGGCATGGAAATATCTTTGAGTTTACTTGAAAAGAGCAAGATGTTTCAAGACATAAAATTAACCAACTGCACAGCCTTACCAGCTCAATGATGGTTCTATGGAGATTTCTGGGATTCCTATGACTTTGGATCTTAACAATATACACGAAGTTACTGTCAATTCATATATTGCATTTTCATGGAAATTTGGTGTTCAGTGTATTAGATAATCATGCTAGCTAGTTAAATTCTCAGTAGGCTTTTGTCTTCTCTGTCCCACTCCGTTCACTTTAAGGATGCAGTAAAGGTGGGTCCTCTGGGAAATGCTGAGAGACAACTCATACTGAGACGCCAAAAAGGAAGAGATCTTTGTCAGAGACTTTCTGCAGGGTAAAGCCTAGTTTAGGAAGCTTTAGGAAGTCTAATAACATAAAGCAAACGAACAACAAAGCCAGGAGCTCCATTTACTGCCAATCAGGAGTAGAATGAAATGACATGATGAAATCACCATCAATCAAACGAACCATCATCTAGTGCTACTGAGGTAAAGCCCTACAAACCGGAAGTTAGACATTGACCAACAGGATGGCCTTTATTTGCGTGCTGTGTGTTTCACTGTGAGAAACTAAATACACTTAACTTTTGCAGTGATGCCTGCCTTGGTCATCTTCGTTCATAACCCTTCACCCTAGCCACATACAATACAAAGAAGAGATGCTAAAAGATTTATTCAATCTAATAAAGCAAGGATGAAATGTTGTGACTGCTAGACCATGCTGGAGGGTGAAGGGATACAAGGAGAGAAAATGAGGGTCATTAGAGAGCTCCAGCTTGTTCCAACAGAATCTAGACTGCTAATACACACAGGGAGTAATACAACGAATCAACAACTGGGCAGCTGAGATGCTTTAGCAGAAATACCATTGCAGCTTGCCGTGTAATCAGTGTCCTGGAACACATGGTATTAACATCTCCTCGTACCATTCACAGCTCTTTAAAAAGCCAGGGAATGCTACCATGTTTTTTCAGCAGGTAGCCTGTGCTACAACTAATTCTTCATGGTTTTTGCTTTTACTTTCAAGGTTCATACAGTGGAGTTGGTTAAGCTGATTCCCTTTACATGCTGGCTTCAGAGGAACTTGGGGAGTTTAGCTCTTTGTCTTTGTACTAGAGTTGTGAAAATAACCTGGAAGGAATTGGCAAGCTCATCAAACTGCTTGTCAATGTCTGCCACCGATGAAGCTTTATGGAAATATGTCATAGGTACTAGAGTTACCTCTGTGCTTGACTGTTGAGCCTCATTTTAAATCTGCACTCAAACTCAGATCGAAGTCTTATTAGGTAGAGAACTTCAAGAAGCCCAGAGATGCTTACTCCTAGACTTGTAACTAAAACAGGTTGGAGGGCTTATGTCATTCAAAAATCTATGTGAGTCACACTTTTTGGTAAAGAATTTTGTCTTTGAAATTTTGGGAAGATAAAGTATTGGTTGGAAATGAGTGAAGCTTTGAAATAAGAGCCTATATGTATTGAAGTAACTGTAATATACAAAGTGCATAACATCTTACTTATGTTAATCCAATTCACTTCATTAATGAGTAGTTGAAACAACATTTTCGTTTTTCTTTACTTTTACATGATTCGTTTCTAAAACCTGTCCTTTTAAAGTAGCCAGTGTAAAATACCACTCTGTTTTGTAGGTGCCACATCATTTTTATTTACAAGCCAGTATTTCTCTTAGCCACTTGCTTATAGTGCTCTTGAAGACACTCAACTTTCGTGATAATGTACTCTCAAATGCACAATACCTGTGCTCAAGTTTACTTGTCCATTAACTGAAGAAAGGCTGGATGGTCCAGTGGCTCTCAGAGGCCGAGACTCTTCCTAGGAGAACCGGCTGACTTTTCTGTGTTGCTACCTGTGGTACTTGGATGAGACTGTCCTCCACAGACAACGTTATTTGAATGGTTGTTCCCCAGTTGGTGGACATTCTTTGGGGTGGTTTAGAAGTGTGGCCTTGCTGAAGAAAGCATGTCACTGGAGACAAGCTTTAAAGTTTTTTTTTTGTTTGTTTGTTTTGTTTTGTTTGATACTTTATTTACATTTCAAATGTTTTCTCCTTTCCAGGTCTCCCCTTTGAAAACTCGCTGTCCAGTCCCCCTCTTTCTGCCTCCATGAGTGTATTCCCCCACCCACCTACCCAGTCCTGTCTTCTCTCCCTGGCATTCCCCTATACTGGGGCATCTAACACCCTCAGGCCCAAGGGCCTCTCCTCCCACTGATGGCCAACAAGGCCCTCCTCTGCCACATATGTGGCCAGCACCATAGGTCCCTTCATGTGTATTCTTTGGTGGGTGGTCCAGTCTCTGAAAGCACTGGGAGGTCAGGCCAGTTGACACTGTTGCTCCCTCCATGGGGCTGCAAACTCCCTCAACTCCTTCAGTCCCTTCTCCAGCTTCTCCATCTGGGATCCCACACTCAGTCTAATGGTGTCTGTGAATTGAATCTTGGGTATTCCGAACTTTTGGGCTAATATCCACTTATTAGTGAATATATACCGTGTTCATTCTTCTGTGACTAAGTTATCTCACTCAGGATGATATTTTCAAGTTCCATCCATTTGCATGCCAATTTCATGAAGTCACTGCTTTTAATAGCTGAGTAGTATTCCATTGTGTAAATGTACCACATTTTCTGTATCCATTCCTCTGTGGAGGGATATCTGGGTTGTTTCCAGCTTCTGGCTGTTATAAATATGGCTGCTATGAACATAGTGGAGCATGGGTCCTTACTTCATGTTGGAACATCTTCTGGGTATATGCCCAGGAGTGGAATAGCTGGGTCCTCAGGTAGTATTATGTCCATTTTTCTGCGGGTCCACCAAACTGATTTCCAGAGTGGTTGTGCCAGCTTGCAATCCCACCAGCAATGGAGGGGTGTTCCTCTTTCTCCACATTCTTGCCAACATCTGCTGTCACCTGAGTTTTTGATCTTAGCCATTCTGACTGGTGTGAGGTGGACTCTCAAGGTTGTTTTAATTTGCATTTTCCTGATGACTAAGGATGTTGAACATTTCTTTAGGTGCTTCTCAGCCCTTCCAGTTTCCTCAGTTGAGAATTCTGTTTAGCTCTGTTCCCCATGTTTTGATAGGGTTATTTGGTTCTCTGGAGTCTAACTTCTTGAGTTCTTTGTATATATTGGATATTAGCCCTCTATCGGACATAGGATTGGTAAAGATCTTTTTCCAATCTGTTGGTTGCCATTTTGTCCTATTGACTATGTCCTTTGCCTTACAGAAGCTTTGCAATTTCATGAGGTCTCATTTGTCAATTCTTGATCTTAGAGCATAAGCCATTGGTGTTCTGTTCAGGAACTTTCCCCCTATGTCCATGTGTTCGAGACTTTCCCCCACTTTCTCTTCTATTAGATTCAGTGTACCTGATTTTATGTGAAGGTCCTTGATCCACTTGGACTTGTGCTTTGTACAGGGAAATAGGAATAGATCAATTTGCATTCTTCTACATGTTGACCACCAATTAAACCAGCACTGTTTGTTGAAAACGCTGTCTTTATTCCATTGGATGGTTTTAGCTCCTTTGTCAAAGATCAAGTGACTTTAAGTGTTTGGGTTCATTATTGGTACAGTAATAAGCAGGTAGATGAATGGAATAGAACTGAAGACCCAGAAATGAAGCTTTAAAATTTTATAGTCTTGTGTCACATCCAGTTTACTGAATGTGCTTTATTCCTATGTGTGAGCAAATAAGCTCTCAGCTTTCTTCTCTGGTTTCTCCACCAGTCACTTACTATCAGGCTTCCCTGTTGTGATAGACTCGTATCTCTCTGAAATCATAAGCCAAAATATCCTTTTTGCCTACAAGTTGCATTGGTCATTGCCATGGTGTTTCATCACAGCAATAGAAAAGTGAATTACACAGTGCCCATAGGGTTTAAAAGAGAAATGAATTTCTCCAGTTTAATAGAAACATGGGTGCCATACTTAACTTTGCATATCCTCTTGTCAGCCAGCTGTATAAACCAAGGGCTTTTGTACTTTTGATGGCTCACTATCCAACCATGTCAAGTGGTGTTTGGGCTACGTCGCAGTGGTAATGCAAAGTAAGCATTCTACCCTCACAAACTCATAGCCTTTCTAAGTCCATGAGTCCTAAGTAGGCCAGGAATATTACCTTCTTGTATGTTACTATTCATTTGTAAACAAACTTATAGAGAAGGTGTCTAAGGGCAACTTTTATCCACACTTGTCAGTTTCTTCCATAGAACTATGTTCTCAGTGAATGAAATTATATAAAGTAATAGCTATGATTCTCTCTTTCATCTACCTGGAAGACATGTCATGGATCCATGCATTCAAGAACCTATCTAGTAGCTCTACCCAGCTCTTTCAACCTTTCTGTTCCTGCATTGTATTTTTCCCTTTCTTTGTCTCTTTTGCACCACATAAAAAGCAGCTAAGACCTACCTGTTTTTTCTTTGAACATAGGAGTGAGTCTACACAAACTCAGCCACTGTCCTAATAGCTCAAATTTAAATGATCCCGATGGGTCATGTAAAGTTGAAATTTAATGACATAGAACATGCAGATTAAAGATGGAAAACCATTAAAGCATGCCAGAGTGGTCTTTGTTTTCTTTTCAGAGTGAAAAAAATATAAATGTTGAGATGTTAAGGGAACTATTAACGAGATAGAAAGAATGATTTGAGAAAATGCCCGCTAATGTTACTTCCTTTCATGAGAACTTGTGAGAGTTATAAAGATCGAGCTCCACAACTTGTGGATCTTAGAGTTTAACACAAATTCTTCCTACACACTGAGGATCCTTGTGCTCTTGTAGATAAAGTTGAGGTCTCAGTCCAAATTGCTGATCATAGATGCAGATACCACGCTGTCAGGATTGTCAGCAGCGGGGCGGGGGTGGTAGTGGGGGTGGCATGGATTACTGAACTGTGATCATTGCTTCTTCAAACTGCATCCTCTGCATCTCATTTCAGAATGCATAGAGCTTTTAACCTGTAAAGTAGATTCCAAAGTTTCTGTTGGAATAAGTCTTAATGTCTCAAACTTTGATTTTAATGTCATAATTTATATGTTAATGGCTCTTTTTATATTTAAAGAGTTTCTGCTGAAAATAGCCATTTAAAAACATTTTACTATTTATAGAACAAAATAATATGAGGCATTTATCAATTGTTAAAGATGATGGCTTCCTCTGAAACATGCATGGTACTTGCTTTTAGTATTATTTAAAACATACATATTACCTAATTTATTTCTTTGGGATGATTTTAACTACACTGCAATTGGTAAGTAATTGAATTCTTAGAATCTGTAATGACACATTATTTTTATTATTATTGCAATCTATAACATCAAGGACAGATTATTAAAATCATAATACTGCCCCTTCTAGTTGTTAGCCTGCCTCTCAGCACAGAAATAAATTATTAGATTATTTTAAAAGTCTATATTGTGATAAGTTGTTCAGTGTCTTCAGACTCTAGCATTGTTGCTAGAATTTACCTATAAATGCTAGGACTGGGATTCATGCCCAGGGCATGTGGTTCCTAGAGTCTGTGCTTATGAGCATAGATATGATCATTTTCATAGCAGCCTATGGAATGGTTTATTTATAAAAGTCTATGGAATGCAGATATTTTGCATTTTGATTTTGCAATTTTGTATGTATGAGGAGAAAGGTATGTGTGCGGTTGCATGTGCACATGTCTGCTCATGCATGTGGAGGTATAAAGTATCTTGGTTAATTGCCTTCCAACTTAGATACTGAGGCAGGGCCTCTCCAGTATACAGAGCATCTGTTTTAGCTACTCTTGACCAGCTTGCTTAGGAGCATCACTGTCTTCCTGTATCCTTTCTCCCATGAGTGCTGTGACTATAGGCAGGCAGCCATGAGTAACTGACATTTGCATGGATTTGAAGGATTGAGAAACCTGGTCCTTTCCATTTTTGTGCTCAACTGTCTCCCTGAGCTCTCCTTCTCCTTTCATGGTGCTGGCCCAGCAGATTAGGTAGCAATCATGACCTTAGCAGAAAATGAAATGGAATTTAAATTAGAAAAATTGAGAATTTATGTAAGACCCTGTCAGGGGAGGAAATCATGCAGAAGCCCTGTGTGATCTCTAGTTTCAGGCCAGCATCCAAATGGACTAAAGGAATCAGTATTCAGCATGCCCTTGTGTACCCACACACACATATCCATTCTCCACCCCCAGACTTTCTTCTGAGTACTAGAGAATAGGAGGCAGGAAAAGCCATTGGATAAGCCCACCCACAAGAATAGTTCTAGGCAAAGTGCAGGGTCAAAGCTGGAGATCAGGCTGAGTGAGTTATGGAAACTAGCTTGGCACCAATGTGCCAGTCCTGTGTCCATACGCTTCTCCCTTCAGGACAATATTCCTGGCTCTCCCATCGTTATATTTCATCTCTTGTCATTAACCTGACCCCTTCATAAGTAATAGAGATTTGGGGAATACCGAATGGAGTATCAGATGCAACTTGTCTTTTTGGAGTATGATTCATTTCTGATAAGGTTCTTTTGAGTTCTGATTCCATCTTAAACATGGATCCTTATACCTTGTAGTAAGCATCTCAGAAGTTTCTGCAGATATTTACAAAGTACTGAATTTGTAGTCCCAGCCCAAGGCTTAATCAGTGCCAGAATCGAGCAGCGTTTTGTGTCATTTTTAATTTGAGGCAACTCTAATATAGCAATCCAATACAGGTATCTGGAATCTCTTAATATTGCAACAGCTCCAACCTATTGCATGTGCTAGACACCTGGTTAGAGCTTATCTCTGTCCCCAAATCCAGGGACTTCCCAGTAGGGCCAGCCTTGTAATGTACTATTGTACTGCTTAGACACACTTTTTCCTTAACCTCATTGCATCCTAGGTGGCCTAGCCTCCCTCTGTAGTCTTCTCACTGTCACAATGAACAGCTGTCAGTGAAGAAAGCATACCTGTCCTCTTGTTCTCCCAGTATAAAAATGTACTAAGACTCCTGAATTCATGAGTGATCTTTGTTGGTGTTGCTATGATTGCCCATTTCCCATTATTTTTACTATTTTTACTTGTTTATGTATTACTAAATATAATAATGAATACTTATTGAATATGAATTACATTTATAGAACCTCTTGGTCTTCCTAGCTTTCCATTCTCTCCTTCCAAAATAGCAGCTGAAAACTGAGCATCAGGAATTAGATAGCCTTGCAGTATCTGGAAGAGAAGGTGTACAAATATCCTGATATAGGAAAGGAAATCCCATAGTCCCAGAAGATATCGACTGATGTTATATCACAGTGACTTGCACTTAATAGAGTCTCTGCTGCCCAACAAATAAATATTTCCATTTGTTCTATGTCTCATATGCTCTTGAAATACCTACTGAAAAAATTTTTTATGTCTCCACTAACTTGTATTCAGGCTTTGCTCACATGCTTCTATAACAGACATGTGAGGAAGACACTGGTCCACTAAACTCCACAGACCAAATACATGTACCTCATTCTTCCAGGAACTGAGAACGGTTATGTGGTACCTGAAGTTCCAACCGTTTCAAAGGTACTCCCTGAAGACAAGAGTAGAGAAGTGCAAATTTAAAAATGGTCCCAC
This sequence comes from Rhynchomys soricoides, assembly GCA_019843965.1. Taxonomy (NCBI): domain Eukaryota; kingdom Metazoa; phylum Chordata; class Mammalia; order Rodentia; family Muridae; genus Rhynchomys; species Rhynchomys soricoides. The sequence continues at coordinate 11,309,361 of JADRCH010000019.1, read as the reverse complement.
CCTTCCTAAGCAAACAAAGTGTCTAACAGCTTCAATGCTACCAGTGCTGGCACTTTGTGACCTGTGGTCAGGACCCATAAAGAGAAATGAGTAGGAGACATAGGATCTCAGGACCATAAAGTCCCCCAAACCGTGAAAGGAGTAAGGGAACATGTTCTGAGAATAGAATGAATAAGCCCTCTTCTGCATCCCTGGTGGTGATGAGGGGATGGAGAAAACTAGATCAGGCTTTACTATGTGGTCAGGTGGCAGTCAGTGACAGCCAGAAGTAGAGCTTGTTATTTTGTAGCATGTAGAGCTACCAAGGAAAGCATTAGACAAGCAAGGGTGCTAGGTTAAATAAATAAAAAGTACAAATCATACAGTGTGGAAAGAGGTGGAGAGGAAATTGGGTGCTTGAAGACAGGCACTGTAGCAGGCTGGGGAGCATAGAGAGCGTCTCCACCAAGGCAAGGAGCAGGCAGCAGAGGTAGGATGAGCTAGATGTTTAGATTGGGGTGGGGTAGTGCGTGGTGCAGGCATTAGATGGGTGGTAAGAGAAAGGTCCTGAAGGTAGATACTGTACTGCTTTATTTGGATCTCCGAAAATTCTGTTTGTCCTTCTCTATATGAATGGTCCTATTCATAATTAGTTATGATGCTCAGGAAACTATCTTCATCAACAATGAGGAATCAGTCTCTCACATTATTAAAACAAGAAGTGATCTAAAGCCAAGTCAGAACTTATGTCCAGACTCTGGTCCAGTTGGAGGCAGGGACACCATTTGGTTCCAGTGCTTTACCATTTGTTGCAAACAATAAGTCCTGTCCACAGGCAAAGTTATAAACTTAGGATTTTGCTTCCTAGAAAAATCCTCACCGTTGAACTAAACCCCCAACATTCACTGTGTGTGAACATGCATGTGAGGTGTGTGTGTGTGTGTGTGTGTGTGTGTGTGTGAGAGAGAGAGAGAGAGAGAGAGAGAGAGAGAGAGAGAGAGAGAGAGGGAAACCCATAGCCTTGTATCTTCCCCGCAGGTGCTCTCTCCTCTTAAGCTCATCTGCGGCTCAGTAATAACATCCATATTTTGGGCCACATTGGTTTAGTTTTGAAAGTGGAGATGTTGTCATGGTATAGTGCGAAGGTCAGAGAACAATGGTCAGAGGTCCCTTCTCTTCTCCCATATGGATGCCAGGGATTGAACACAGATCCTCCGTCTTGGTGGCTCATGCTTTTAGCCACTGTGCCACTGTGCCTTGCCCCTGCCTAAATGAGCCTTTAAAATTGATGTCAATATCCTAGATTTCTGTGAGCACTCTAATGATAGATTGCTCTTTTTAACTCATAAAGGCAACCAGATGGTTATTTATCACTAAATGCCAATCATCTTTGTTTTAGATATATTTGTAATATATATTAAATATCACATGTGACTTAAAATGGGCCTGTTTTAAATGTCAATTTGGTAAGGCTTACATATAGTGCGGATATGTCTTTCTTCTGCCTCCTTTTTCTCTTGCCCTCCCTCTACTGCTCCTACGCCTCCTTCTTCCTGTTAGCTAACCCTTTCCCTCACCCCCTCCATTCTTCCCTTCAGTTATTTGAGCATTTTCTGGCATGCATATTCTTGATAAAGCCCAAAGCAATTTATGGTCAGAAAGGTTTCTTTAGAAAGACGTCTTCCTTTCATGGCATATAAATGGCTGCAGAGCCATTGAGGATCAGAATTAGTGATGGTTTCACTAATCTGAATGTTCATTGTTACGTGTGAACTGGAAGGTTCATCATGAGCCCTGCAGTGCAATTTTTTTTAAAGGCTTACTGTTTGGTCAAGTGTGACTTTTGAGGGAATGTCACATTTTAGGCTTATGCATATAAATCTACAGTTTCAAGATGAGCAAAACTGATTTTGTTTTTATCTCTGAATGTTCAAACTTCTGGATGTATCTTTTTGCAATGTCTTCTGTCCTGACTAATAGTTTGGATAATTTGCAAGGTAGGGCAACCATTTTCTTGCCAGGATGCAATCCAGGGTAGCGGCTTTCTTCAGCATGTTAATGAAGTCCACCCTCAAACATTTTACCTGCTCTTTCAGGGGTTAGCAGCTTACATTTATCACCTGAATGACAGCTGTTTCTAACTACTTTTTTTCTGAAAAGTAGTAAGAAACTAAATAAAACTTTTGCATGCTAATCACTGACATTCCAAAATGACTGTTAAAAAGTACTCAGTGTAAGTCTGAGAACAACTCAAATTAAAGGATTTTGTCTGTATCAGCCAGTCATTTAATTTTGACTAGATGTCTGTGATGTGACGCAGAAAAGGTGGCAGGTGGCTGGTAAGACAGTAATATAAGAAGTGATGATGAATCACTTCAAATACATTAACTGTCTGTATTTAACAAATTGTACAATATACACAGGTTGAGCGATACAGATTTTTTTAAAAAAATTCATTTTTGCATTTTTCTATAAAACAACCAGCAGATAGATGATGCGAAACTCTGGCTTGTAATAAGATTTTTTCCTTTGATAGTATATTCTACTGTTTCCTGAATCTTCTCCTGTGATCATATTGTTTCCCCCTGTGCAACAATGGCTGACGTTAATGGCCTTTGTCTGAGTCCCCTTAGCAGAATCTTTAAGTATAATAAACTTGCATAAAGCAAAGCTTTAGAAAGGATGTCTTAGCCCTCAATAAAGAATGGGGTCCAGATTCTGGTTGCTCATACCCTTTGCCTTGTTAAAAAACAGCCTGCTACCCAATGCTCACATTTCTGTATTCCTGATCCTCTATGAGTCAGTACTATTCATTTAGAAACGGTGTAAGCCTCCCCATATATGTCCCTGCTTAGTGTAAGTTCCTCTTTTGGTTTGTTTTGAATATTTGTTTTCATTCAGTATTTATACTGATCCAAAGTTGGTCTCTGGTGCCCAATTCCATGACTTTTAAATTACATATATGCTTGTGTGGTTATTTTCATAATCAAAATAATAGATTTTATTACCCTCAAATGCCCCTGGGCCTTGTGATATTTCTTCATACCCAAATGTCTTTTATACCCCTAACCCCTGGGAAAGCATTTTTCTGATGTTTACATATTAAACAGAATGAGGAGGAGAGAAAGAAGGAGAAAAATAAGGACATTTAGAATAGAAAAAAGAGAGAAATAAGTGGGGACAGGGGGCAGGGAAGAGAAATTGGAGAGGAAGCTGGGATACATGGTCAGTTTCATCATGGCAGGTTTACATGTTCCTGCAACAGTGTCTTCAGTATGTTCCTTTCTTTTTGTCACTTAAGATTTGACATGGTTGCTCCAATGGTCCCAGACTTGGAGATTAAGCCTTTGTGCCTAAGGTAATTAGCCTTGATGACATATTGTTGACCTGTTCTTCTATTTCTAGAATTTTCTGCTGTGAACTTGATGTTTCCCTTCCCTGCCTGAGCCTAATAACCCATTCACGGGCACACATCCACTCTCCTAACTGTCCTGGAGTAGGCCCCTCCTCTGACGACTACACCACTTCCATAGAGAAGTATAGGCAGGGGCTGAACTTTCAGCGTGTAAGATTTGAGGGATATTGTGTTTCTAAAATGTAGTAAGAGTATGTGGACTTACAAGTATTTGGAGGAATAAACTGAGAGAGAAAACAAACACCCAACTGTCACAGCATCAGAAATATGTGTGTGTGGTTACCTGTTGGTGGAAGGAGAAAATAACCAGACTAGCTGATAATTTGGATTTTGTGCTTTGGATTTGGGTTTTGCTTTCATTTTGAAACTGAGCTTCACTGTGTAGCCAAAGCTAGTCTCAAGCTTGGTACTCTCCTGCCTCTGCCTCCCAAGGGCTGGAATTGCTGGTATGCAGCAGGACGTTTTCAAAGTCTTCACATATATACTTTTCAGACTGTTTTGTAGGTAGTTTGTCTTTGATATTCTAATTGACACCAATTAATCTCTACATTTGGTTAGGTGTTTTATAAAACATGACCTTAGTGAATTTTCTAGAATAAATATAAATCAATTTTAAGTAAACAATTTATCGCAGTCTGCTTATTTAGAAATCTCAGGCATTTTATTATCTTTTTCTTTAAATACTTATCTGAACTGCAATGCATTTCTGCATGTTTTAATAAAAACATATTTAGGAGGAATAGTATGCCTGAAACATTTTCTAATACTGTCCTGAAAACTCCCAGTACAAATGTGACTTTAATAATCGATGGAAACAAATCCATACTTAGCATTCAGTCACTGTATAAGAAATAAGTATTTTTCCCTTTTTTTCTAGGTGATGTCACTTAAAGAATACCATGCAATTTTTGAAGCAGAGTTTTTCACTTTGTGTTGAGTTGTTTTAATATCATAAAACAAAAATCACCTAACTCATTGATCCATAAGGTTAGTACTTATAGAGTTATCTTCATGTAAAATTGCATTCACCAGTATTAAAAAAAAAAAAAAAAAACTAATACAGATACCTCATGATAGAAGATAGTAGTGCACTTCAGATTATGAACACACAATTTTGAATTTCCTTTTGTCTTGCTGAGGGTAAACCACTGTACTACATACATCTCCAAACCTGGTATTTTAATGCAATATTTAAGTACATTTCAGATGGGTATGATTTTTCGAGTTTTAGCAGAAGACTTGAAGAGAGACTACTCTTTCTGGATATAATCTTTCAACCTGGTAGCCATTGACAAGCTAAGAATGACAGTGATTTATATGCCTGCCTTTTTACACAAGCTCATCAGCGTACTGTAAATTCAGAACTAGAATTGTCACTGGTCTTCAATCAGTCTTGGAAAGACTCTTGTAGTTGTTCATAAGCAAGAACACTGATATGCTGTACTTACCTGTGAGTTCATGGGGTATGCCAGTCTTGGGGAATGGCTGCTCTCTGGGAAGCCTGGAAGACACATCAATCCCTAGATAGAGCAATACTAAAGTTATGGAGCAAAAATTCCAGTCAGTGGAAGATTGGGAAGAAAGGTAGGCAGCTGGCCATTGATGCTAAAAAATGGAGCATTGTGAAAAGAAACTCAAGTCCATGGGAAGACCACTTTTGTTCCCCAAGCCTAGCGACTCTTTCATCTCAAACAATCCTTTAATAAATTAATAATATCTACATGAAGTAGAATTTTGGGAAAGATTCTGAGGCTGTGCTTTATAGCTCAGCAAACAAGGATATTCTTGATTAATATCTTTTGGGGAATATGGCCAGACAGGAGCTGGTAGCACATGGTCCACACATTACTAATTATGCTTTTGAAGCCACTGGTATGGGACTCTAAGGGCATCATTGAGCTGACAGAGTGACCAAAACAAATACAAATGTAAGAAATCCAAGCAGCAAATGTCTCCCTTACAGCTGTCTCCAACTATCTCATTAGCTTTAAGCTTAGAGTTTAATTTCATAAAACCGAGAAAACCCCCTGTGCCCAAAAGATAACCTCTGGCTTTCCTAAAAGGAAGGAAGCCCTTGACAGGAGTGCCCTACCCTTCCCTGACCCCAGCACCCAAATCACCATCTTTCTTCCTGTGTTCTTTTTTGTGACAACTGGTACAACATACCCCACCTCCTTTCCCAGCAGCTTCTTGGCTTCTTCATCTTCATCACTGAGGCCTTAACGTGGCTGATGGAAAGCAACTGAACAAGAGTTCTCTTGGGAAAACACTCTGGAGTTCAGGGGCTCTTCCACTTTCTGGCTTCCTTGGTGACTCTATTTTAATGAGCGTTTGTGATTTTTACAAATTACTATTTTTCATTGTTTCAAATCAACTTCACTCTGTCATCAAGCGATCACATTACAGTCCCAGATCTAACTGATTGTGCATGGAATTTGCATGATTTCATAAACACAGGCAAAGAGAAAAATGGAAATTGAAACTTTCAGGTTCACACCACTTGCTGAGCCTGTCTCACGGGGGGCTGATTTTGTTTGATTACAGTGAGTTGAAGTTCATGATCAAGAGTAAAAAGAAGAAAAAATAAAAGGAATAATGTTGCCAACCAATAGTTCAAAGGAAATATAGCTCAGATCTGTTAATAAAATTATGTCCTGAAATATTTGAAGTACTATGATCATTATTCTGAAAGAGCTATTGAGTGTCACATTTCCAGTTTATTTGAAGTTGTGATTTAAGGCTTCAGTTATATTTTCTGAACTTACTCTTTCCCTAAATTGACCTCATAAAGAAAACAACTTATTGATATTTAAGTAGCTAATCTCAGTACTTTCTTCCTTCAAAAGCAATCTACCTAATAATATTGATTGATTTCCTTATTTAGTTTATAATTCTTATTATCTGAATTTTATACTATTGGATAGATGTCTCTTTAACCAAACCTAATCACTGGAAATAAATGGTTTTTTAAATTATATAACATTTATTACATACACACACACACACACACCAGCCTTTATTGTGAGCTGTTTACTTAAATTTGATATTTAAAAAGAAAAAACAACTTCTGTCTTTAAGAAAATAAAAGTATGAGATTGGTTGGTGTCTAATGTTGCAATTTTTTCTAAAGGAAAACTATAGAAATGTACTTGTTACACAATTATGTAAGTCAGAGGGGGAAAGGACTCTGCTGTTGACTAGTTTACTTAAAATATGGGAGAAAGGCTAGCTTCAAAAAAGCACAGACTCAATAAATACCTCTTTTTTTCTAGACAAGAAGATGGAATTGAATGTGATTTTAGCAAGAAAGCATCGTATGGGTAGTATGTGGCATTTGCATGTAATAAATAATAGGCAAGAGAAAGAGAGCTTGGCCATTTCATTTTAAAATAAGACAACACATTGGGTTAATTGGCTGTTTTAATATTCATTAATTCATTCTTTTTTTTATTCTTTAACACAAGGTCTCACTTTGTCTCCCTGGATGACCTTTAACTCATTATATGAATCAGGATGACCTCAAACTTACAAAGATCTGCCTGCCTCGGCCTGCTGCGTGCTGTAATTAAAGGTATTAGCTAATGTGTCCAGTTTATTGAAAGTTTTTAGGACAGCTTTGACCTCTCTGTAAAAATTGAAGGGTTCCCAAATTTATACCTCTACAGAGAAAACTGTAGTTGATATCTAAAGAAGCGATGAAAGAGATCATGCATTGACTTACCAGATTCCTAGCTGCGGAGTTGTGGTGCCCTGTTCCAGACAAGGCTGGAGCACTCAGAGTTATGAGGGTAGCATCCTTTCATTACTTCCGGTTTTTCAAATCAGGGGAACAGACCAGTGTTTGGTGTTAGTTTACCACAGCTCCTATCAACCACTCCATAAACGGGATTGATTGCTTATATGTGTCTGATACTACGTTAGGGAATTGGTAGACACAGCTCTCAGAGTCTGGGTTCACAAGTGGAGTTCTGTTTTAGCATGCACTACATGGGTGCCTTTTTAGCTTGCTGTTAAACTGTTCCCTTTAACTCTTGAAGGAGGAGATAGACCCCAACCAGTGTGTACTGTCAGACTTCTCACATGGCGACTGGAATCTCTCCAACCTCCTAGCCACCTTACTATGTGAGCTATCTAAGTACAGGGTGATATCCGAGGAAGTTTATAATAATGGTATTAACACATTCAAATCAAGCTTATGAAATTAAAGTCAGTACCTGTAACTTAATGAACTTCCAGCTAATAAACTGGGTCAATCTTTTTTTTGTTGTTTGTTTGTTTTTTTCCAGACAGGGTTTCTCTGTGTAGCCCTGACTGTCCTGGAACTCACTCTGTAGACCAGGCTGGCCTCGAACTCAGAAATCTGCCTGTCTCTGCCTCCCAAGTGCTGGGATTAAAGGCATGCACCACCACTGCCCGGCAAACTGGGTCAATCTTTAGACATGAAAGGGAACTTAAAGTTGCAGGCTACGTTTAAGCACATTGACTACATCAATGTATGTAATGTAAGTAATTAGTGCACATAATTAGGCATATTACTTTTTTAAAAAGAGCACATGAACCCACCAGTCCACAGGTTAGGATTTCTACTTCTGTGACTACTGCCTTAAAATTTCAGGGTACTTACTCTATATCTTCCTAAGATTCCAGCTTTGAGAAGTCCAGTGGCAGTCATTATGGTTTTCTGAAGTTTATGTCAGTTCCTGATATTAGAGATAGGCTAGCCTATTAAGGAACAGAAGAAAAAGAGAGGGAGTAGAACAGGGATTTGTCTGAGGATGCTAAATGAGGAAGCCCATGGAAGCAGCAAGATCCCATGATCATTTATCTCAAACATTTACCTGGAAATTTAATGCAACTGACTACACATGGGCTCTTAGAATCCTTTAGAAATCTATTTCTCAAAAGGAAATAAATAGATGTCTCAGATCAGCATTCAGCTATAATTTTTAGAGTAATTTAATAGTCTATGTGAAGGTTTTCATTTGCTTTATAAATGTATGCTCTGTCATTGCTTATATTGGTATTAAAATTGAAAATTTGACTAGCATTTATTTATGCCAATCTATGCATAATTTAAAGAGAGTAAGAACAGCCTTGCTCTCTTGCCCTCTGACCCACTGCTTTACCTCTGAAGTTTATTTGACATGTCTGGTGGTGACAAAGAGCTGCTTATGACATCTCTAGCAATGTAATCTCACTTCTCAGTGACAAATGCTTCTGACAAAGGGAAAGCTGGTATGATTCAGAAGCAGAAAAAGAATGATTCTCATTCAGGTATGGGATGATAAAAATGGCTTCTCTAAACATGTCAAACAAATTAGACCACTGAGGAGGGACCAGCAATATTACAAGTGGCAAAGATGAAACAGAACGAATCTTTCTCCCCCTGTAGAATTATATTTTGTTGTTGTTCATTGTCAGAGAAAATTAAGAGCCATGGAAGCAGTCCCATTACTGCACCGCCCTGTGCTACTGTGTTTAAGTAGTTTGAACTCTAGCGCTAATTGAAAAACTTACTGGAAAAGTTAATCGAGAGTGACAGTAGTTAGTTGTAAAGGAAGACTAAACCATATTAATTGTAGATTATAGTCAGATATGGGCTAAGCTTTTCAGCTTCTGGAGTTTAAACTATGTTCATGAATGACTTGCTTTTAAGTCATAAATTTTTAGCATAAGACAGTTATTAGAGTGTAAAGATAACATCCCTTTTAATGTGGGCCTAAGCAGAAATGTCAGCCCTGTATTGGAGGGCCATTGGCATGTTCTCCTGTTGGTACAGTGACTGAGAAGCACAAGTGAGTGACGTATGTATGCATGTGATTAGTATATACATGTGTATATTCTACCATAGTGCTTTACTATTTGTTAGTAGATTTCCTAAAACCAATCTATTTTTCTTTGATTTTCGCTTATCTTTCATATAAGCAATAACATTCACAAATTCATCAGTTTGATATGAATTTATATTTCTGTTATGTAATAAGATATATGATCATGGAAAAACACATTTTTTTTAAAAAAAAAAATGTGAAGAATACCCCGTACTACTCAAAAATTCACAGTTTGGAATTCGATTATGTAAGCAGTATATGTACCACTGGTTTCCCTAAGTGCTTAGTTTGTTTTTGATAGCTTCAGAAACACTGAAGCTATTTGTTGAAGTTAGAAATGCCTTTGTGTTTGTATAATACTGAGAAGGAGATGAAAAGGAAACACATTTCATCAAATTATTTCCTGGCCTGTTCTTGAATTACAATATTGAATAGTAAGTAGGACAGGTAAGACAGTGTGGAGAACGAACTCTCTAACCTGCCAAGGCCCGTTGCAGGTGGTTACAGCACCTTTAAGCAGCTGAGGCTGCCGGGCATTGCTCTAGGGAAGCTTGAGACTCAGTCTGTGCTCAGCAGGGAGGAGCACAAACTGCTGGCAGTAATGTATGCCATAGGCCCAGAAGAGGCAGAGCTTGTAAGCCTGCTAGGGCTTACCCAGCCCTCTCTTGGAGGACATTGCAACACCAATCAAGAGTTTTAATTGATCCTGCCTTTGATTTTTCTCTGATCATATTTTAACATACACTCTTACCTACAGCTCACATTCCGTCTAAACTGAATTCTATAAAGTAGTGTTGGGACTAACTAGATCTCTTTGGAAGAGAAGTTGGAGTTGCACACAGTTATTGATTCTCACAGATTACTACTAAGCATGTGTATTAGGCAATATGTATCCATTCTGCCAGCACACAGATGAAATAAAGGTTCATATGATTTAAATGTGTTTGTACATACATGAAATTAGAAATAGAATAAGATTTCTTACAAATAAAAGGAAATGGTCTGCTTTTAAGTGTGGGGGTTCTTGGCATTGGCTCAGTTGGGCCTCTTCTAGAGAAATCTAGATTTTTAAGCACACAAATAAAAAGGAAGGGATACAGAACCCCACGCCCACACACCCATTTTTGAAGTTCATCTGCCTGTCCTGCTTGCTTCAGAGATGGGTAAGAAAACAAAGGACTGAGCCAGCACAGCCTGCTTTAGTTTAAACAGGTAAACCAAGGCTTGCATTTCCTAAACAAGTCCTGGCAGTTCATTCTTGTCCAAGCCAGGATTGTCTTTATTTGGCTCTGTACCATTCCTTAGAGACACTTAAAACTCACTAATTACTCACTTTCTACTCTTGCATGATCTCTATGCCCAGACCCTATACCCTCAGCAGCAAGCAACCTGTCTAACTACATTGAAAATCTCATATATTTGTCCTGTTAGGCTTTTCCCTATCTTATCATGATCTGCCTAGACAACAGCTGTTTTGGGACTTGGGCATATTTCTGAATCACCAAGATGTTTGGGACCTGCCCTCAGATGGCAGTTTAGGTAGGTCAATCCTGTGGATTGGCATGTCTAGCTAATGTTCATATTGTTCACATGGCTGATGTGCAGGCCACACTTCAGATCAATTGCAAAATGCTGTCCTTCTTCATTTCAAACTTTATTCATCTGAAGGCGAAGTTATGTAGGTGCTGTGCTAGTTATCACCAAGGGAATCTTTGTTTATCCAAATAGCTGCTTCCAACATGAACAGGGATCAAAGGGGAAAAGTGGGTCAGAGTCTGGGCAGTGACTTCTTATGCTCCCTCCCTGTTTCACCATGCCTGCCAAATCCTCCTTCCTAGCCTGCCTGCCTTCCCACCACCTGCATTTTTTACCTTTTCTCACTCTCTAAATATCAGCAAACCAACAAACAATACCAAGCTCACAGAGTCAAGCATATAAGGGGAAAATTTACTTAGATGGCCATGACAGAGAGACAGTTAATCACAGTAGCAGTAAGAAGTGTATACCCAGAGTTATGAAGTGTGTGGCTCTGGAAAACAGTACCATTTGACAACACAGAGCAGCAAGAACCCTCTTCTTAAAAAAATTATATATAGATATATATATTTTGTGAATATGTGTATGAATATGTGTGAGTGTATGTGTGTGTGTGTATGTGTGTGTGTGTAGTGTGGTGGTAATAATGTGTGTATATATGCATATGGTGTAATAAGATGTGTGTATGAGTTTGTGTGTGTGTGCATGTGTGTCTGTGCATGTGTCTGTGTGTCCATGCCTCTATGTCTTATGTCAGACATGTGGAGCTCAGAGGACAACTTGTGGAAGTCAGTTCTCTCCTGCCACCCTGTGTAATCTGGAGAACAAACTCAGGGCGTTAGAGAATCTTCTTTCTAATTCTCTTTCCTGGTTTGGATCAGCAAGATGGATGACCTACTGGTGAGAATCCACAATTCATCTAGAGCCTCCAGCTCTCTATCTGGCCTCTAAAATGCCAGTCATGGAGGAGAATCTGTTTGCAATCTCTGATTCACCAAAAGTATTAGCCTTAGGCCTTGTTTGACTAGGCTAGACACTGAGGCAGCTCCACCTTCAGAGGGAAGGACTCAGGAAACACTGTCTCATTTGGTTAGTCATGAGAAACCCTTCCTGTTCCCACCCACGGGAGTGTCTCTAGCCAGTTTTCTTCCCAAGACAGAGCAAGTTAATCCCAGAAGAGAGCAAAAGACAATGGTCCTATGCGCTTACTCCATTCTTCCAACTAAGGCTCAGCCAGCCAGCTCAGCTTGCACATCAGTCCATTCCTCAGTAGCCCTCTGGCTCTCTTCCCACCCTTTTCTGGGAACCACCTTCTCCCCTCCTGGCTCCACCCTTTGCTATTCAACAGCGATTGAAATGACCATTATAGAATCTATCCCTCCTCGGAATGCTTGGTAATCTCACTGGGAGAGAAAGTGGCAAGTAATTATTCCTTAGATGAAAGTTTCCACACCATCCTTCTCACAGGCTCACGAGGGAGAGAGGTTTGTGCTTCGTGTCCCACTTTGGAACGTAATGATAGTTTTTTTCTGCTGAATCCCCTCGTCTGGTCAGCTTTGGTAGCGTGCCTGTGCACTGAATGATAATGGCAAAGAGAGTTTTCTTTATTTTCTAATGTGGAGAATTAATGTGTGGCAATTCATCTACCACACGGTGTGCCTTTTTCAACCAGATGTTTATTAGAAAAGTAAATTCTTAGCCTCACGCCCACCACGGCACCCAAAACGTCCTCTCATTATCTCCACTTTGCTAAAGAATTCAGGGGGAGAACAAGCTTCTGGTCCCTCATTATTTCTAGGAGTAGGTTTTGACATAGAACAGAGAAAAGTATCTTATAGATGAGACTTCCTATCCCTTAAAGGTGGCCTCTTTCTATGTTACCACCTGCACATTATTTTAGCAACTTATCTTCATTTAATACAGACTTCCTGAAGGGTACAGACGGAGGTGTTGGCAAGGGTGAACAGCTAGTAAAACGTATGTCTCCACCCCCACTTCTGCCCTCTTAATCCCTTTTCCCAGAGAGTGGTTTAGAGAGGCACTAGTCTTGCGAAAAACTGCTGAGTTTTATTTTACACTAGTCACACCTGGCATCTTTATGTGCTAAGGATAAATTAAGCATGTTGTGAACGCAGAGTAAAGATAGCTTTCTCCACCCATGTTGTATTTATCCTATATTCATTATGTATAGAAACATACCTACATTTGTGATTTGTTCATATATTCTCTCTCTCTCTCTCTCTCTCTCTCTCTCTCTCTCACACACACACACACACACACACACACACACACACACAAAACATATATGCAGCCTTCCACATATTAGAATCTTTGGCACTTTGCTGACATTAAGCAGAGGCATCAATTTGATACGTTCTGATGAGCTAATGTAGTCATTTAAATGTTCCTAAAATTACTTAATCCAAAATTTGATGTTGCAGACTAAAGACACCAGTATCTAGAATGACTCATTTGAGGGGCTATAAACACTGTCTCAATCCTACAAATTTGATAATAAAGTTATAACTTTGAGGCGGCAGAGATGGCTGAGCAGCTAAGAGCTCTTAGACCAAGGTTTGATTGCCAACACTCACATGGCATCTTACAACTGTCTGTAACTCCAGTTCCAGGGGATCCACTTCTGGCCTCTGTGGATATCAGGCATGTGATACACATACATACACCTAGGCAAGTACTCATACACATAAGATTAAAAAATAATTAAATAAACCAGAACACATGTGTTAGACTGTGGTCAGTTTAGGGCTCTTTCTACCACATGGAGCTGTTCTAGTAATGAAAAAGTAATCCATGCATATAACAATTTGTATCGTTTTTTTTTTTTTTTTTTTTTTGCTTTGCATTACTGTTTCTATCTTAAATAGTTTTAAAATACACAAACTTTCACATTTTAAAAGTCATTTGAATTTGGAAAATGATATTAAAATGCCTTGTTAATACTGTCTTCTTAACTCACATTTTCTAATTTGAATATTTTAGAAAGCCCTAGGACAAGTCCATTAAAATAGCAGTTAAACAATATCGTGAACTAAACCTAAGTAAGACTTTTCAGAGTTTGCATTTTTTTTTTTTTTTTCGGTACTAGAACCCACCCCATATAAAAGTTAGGAACTTGCTTTGTATCCTATTCCAGTCTATATCAGATTCTCAGCATTTCAAGCTCTTTATTAGATGTAACACTTTAAAGTCCACCAATCACATTGTTTAATTGTACTGAATTTGGCTTTGTTTTACCCTTTAATAGGTGAAGTCATTAATAGATTTTAACTTGCTACATACCTTATAATTAATGTTATACTTTTAACAAAGCATATATATACATATATATATATCAGCATGATATTGATATATATATATATATCAGCATGATATATATATCAGTAAGAAAGGAGAATGTTAGTGCTTAAGTTAAAAATATAGCATTAATATTTTATTAATATTTTATAAGATATGTCTCAAGTTGAAATCTATTAATGATTTGAGTCATTAAAGGCATAAGACAAAGACAAATGCCACAAATATGATATATCTCTCTATATAGATTTTTCTGGCTATCTCTATCTAATCTCTTGCTATCATCTATATCATCTATATCCATATCTATATCACCTATATTTATGTCATATATAGATAGGTAAATAGAGAAGCTGTGCTACAGCTTCTTTAACTGTTGAGTCTCCATACCTATATCAATTTTCATAAATTAATGTGGAGGTTGTACAAAACTTGGCAACAGTAGTAGCAATTAACTTGTGAATACAAGTTAATCCTCAGTCAAACAAACATGTAATAGATCAATGGGTTTCTAGCAGTACTTACCATATTGTATCATGAGACTGGCTGTACTGCAGCCTTCTTTTTAGAAAGACCACATGTGTAACCTATGGCCAGTGCCGACCACACAAGAACATAGACTGAATCATGGCAACTAAGATTCAAGATTACTCTGTGCTATGATTTGTAAGGTAATTTTTACTGTATAGGCAAAGTTCTCCAGCCTCGTGAAAACATAGTGATTTAATTACAAAAAACAAATACTCTCAAAGAAAGTTGCATATGGAAAGAAGTGTCTTGATCGCCAAGCATCTCTTCAGGTGGTAACATAGAGACCTCAAAAGACTCTTCTGAGGCTAATGAGTTTCTCTTAGGATAAGATGTATATGACTAGTTATATGTGTTTTATTTTTCTTGATGTTAATAGAGACATTTTCAGTCATAAAAAAACAGAAAACAAATACTCCCAATGGTTTCCTACTATTAATCCTGAATGTGCATCAGGTTAGTGTATCTTTGGATTGTATGGTTTATGAGTACTTGATTTTAAACATTGCAGTTTGAGTTGCTGACTTGAGTTTATTAAAACCATCCTGGGTAGGGAGAGATGTCTCAGCAGTTAAGAAGGAGTAATGCTTTGTCTCCTGTAGAGGACTCAAGTTTGATTCCTTACACTCACAGTGGTTCTTTGGCCTTTGTGGGTACCCACACCCACATGGCGTATACACACAGAGACTCGTGATTACACCCATAATTTAAAATACAATGAAGAAATCATTAAATTATAATTTGTCTATGATTAGGACAGAATTCCTAACAAGTTCTTAAGTGCCCACAAAGATATCTCCGCCATTTTGTTACCACATTTATGTAAACGGTGTTCATAACATAGATTGGAGATTATAAAATTAAAATCGATAAATTGTGAAAGCTTATCTTGCAGCATCCGATAATTAGCCAACATGTGTTTATCAGAAAATAGACACACAGTTCCAAGTTGTAAGTATGCAGATTTTTTTCAGTAAAAACATTAAGATGAGATGTGTGCCAAAAGTTTCATTTCTTTAAGATCTATGGTCAGCAAATGTTTGATCACATACATATTTCATATACACACATACCCAGAGTCACATAAAACTTTCCTATGTTAGGAGAGGTCACAAACTTAGTAAGTATAAGAAGCCCTGATCTCTGCCATCTTGTTTTAATGTAATGCAGGGTACATGAGCATATACTATTCCTAGCATGCATCTGTGCAGTCTGTGCCTGGACTTCTGCATTAATTTCAATGCTTTAATTTCTTTGTAATGTAGTCAAATACAGTTTATTTTAAAGGAAAAGTGAAGGATAGTTCAAGAGACTGAAAGAATACTATGACTATTATCCCTATGTTTGGGCAAAGATGTGGGCACAAAATTTTATTCTAAATGCCTGTGAAATACCTCTCGACAGTTAGACATGGTCACTTACAGCCTATTCGTGAAGCTAATTATGAACTCTCAAGAGGTTCTAAATGGTTTCTGAGTGAAGTTCCAGGTGGCTTATTGGAGGAAGTGGGGGTTTTGCTATAATATGCTGGGAATATCAAGCAAACACAAACTGTGATACCAACCTCTCCTTCATTTCTTCCTCTTTCCTTTCTCTACCTTCAGTGTTCTGTGCTCACCTTCCTTCTCTTTCTCTGATTTCCATCCGTTCTCTTTTCATTGTTTTCTTCCTCCAATTCCCATCGTCCCCCTCCCTTCTCATTACTAGTCTTGCTTCTGTTGAGATAATTTTAAATTTCTTCCTCATCTTTTTATTATTGTTTATTTATTGTTGCTTTGGTGTGTGTGTGTGTGCGTGCGTGCGCTGCTTCACATGTATCACAGTACATATGTGGAGGTCAGATTACAACTTCAGGGAGTTAGTCCTTTCCTACTATGGGTTCCCATAATCAAAGTTGGGTTGTGATGCTTGGTGACCCATATCCTCAATCCCTACTTACCCTCTTCTTCTCTCCAGATTGTCACCTACTACAAGAACACTTTCAAGCTACAAAGTCATAAAACTATTAAGTGGAGTTGGGAAATAAAACTAAGGAAAGTTAGTGTGAATAGTTTCCTTTGGCTGGAGTGTACACTTGGGACAAACGTATTAGAAGGTGCTTGACACCCGGGTCAAATATGTAGCTTCCATCCGGAACCTAAAGCTAGTATATTAAGACTTGGGAAAGGATTATATGATAGCTAGTTTAAATTTGGAATTAAAATTGGGAATTTATTCTGCTTATTTGCCCCCAAGTAAAGTACGCCCAGAGAACAGAATGACGGACACATGGGCCTCTAGTAAATGAGGTCACACTATGTCTAGTGCTTCTACATTCAATCTTCCATCTGAGAGTGAGTGTCAGTGAGAAACTGATTGCTGCAGTGGCTGAGGGTGGCTCCAGACTCTCCTGCAGCTGTCAGCAGTGCCCTGCTCTGCCCTTTCCTCCACCTCCTCCTGATAATCTGTTACTCAGAGGAAAGAAACCTGGGAGAGTAAAGTGACTCATTACTCTATTAGGCAACAGGACTCTGGGTTTTGACTCAAGAAGATCACAATGCCATCAGCCTGGTTTCCTTAGCACCCCAGAGACACAGGAAACCTGGGATTAGAAAGTCGTGAATTCAGTATTGTCAGGGGGGAAATGCCACTGGTGTTCTGCTGAAACAGGCATGCTGATTATGTAACAGCTTCCAACACATTTCCCACTGGTGGTGGGTTTGACTGACATTTTATGGGCCTTATTACTCTTGAAAATAACACTAAAAATGCCATGACAAGCTCAAGATGGTAATATGAACACAGAATTCTCTCCCTGCTGAACTAGAAAATGGCTTTTTTGAAATTCTTTTCCAAAGAAGTTTCCTGGGCAGGGGACTCTGCTCACATGACTTAGACTGATCAGTTTCCTGTGTGTCCTACAGAGCTTGAGGGTCCCCAGTTAGAGCAATACTGCACAGTTTGGTCCACAGAACTTTTCTTTAGGCACACATGCTGACTTATAAAGCAGCGAGTAAGATGTAGAAGACATCACTGGCTTGATACGTACTGTGTTTACAGGATGGATTTAGTGTTTTCCTGAGGGTAATTTCCTGGTATTGCGAGTTCACCATTTTATCAGTATAGAAACAGAAATGCAGCAGAAATTTCTCATTAGGGAATGCAAGATGATTTGCTTTTCTGATTACAAAAATTTCTCAAAGTCCAGTGGTGATTTGTTTTCATTGGACAGTTGCCTTTCCTTGAGGGAATCAGAATATCCAAAACTCAGAATTAGAATGCCAACCCCTCCAGTTTTCTTCTTAGTTTACACAAGCACAAGGTGTGAATTATATGCCATGCCCATCATCATCCCTGGCTTCTGAGTCCTACCTGTCCTGTTATATAAGTAATAGTAAAATAACACAATGGGAATAAGAATTGGAATTACAGAATCCTTTCTACTTTTGAACTCAGGCAATGTTTCCACAAACACTCTGCTTTACATTAATGTTATTATTTGTTTATCTTTTAAGATAATCCTAAATCTAAAACATGGATGGAGTTTGGTTTGATTATAATATTCTCCCAGATCAAATGCCCTCTGCTCTTTAAATGTGTCTTCCGGTGAAGCTCGTGTGGGGATGTCTTACACACTGAAAGATCTCTTTGTGAAGTGCTTTGAAGGAACTGTGGTGTGAAAATCATGTTTCTTTTCATTAAGGATTGAGGGATATGGAGTCAGAAATCACCTTGAGGTGCAGGCAAACTGCTCACTTTAGGGTTTTTTTTTTTTTTTTAAGTACACATTCATTGTTGGCAAAGCATAAGTGCTTTTTGATAGAACTGTTTTTGTGTATAAATTACTATAAATAGGCAACAGATGTTTGTGTTTAAGGAGACTTGCTTGGATTGGTCAGCAAGATAAGAATGCATGTGGTGACTGTTAAGAAGCAGCTGGTGTCAATTTAAAAGAAAGATGTCTTATCCTCTGTCTTGGTCAGTCTGAGAATAGCCACCTCAGTATGTGAAGTTATCGGTTCAGTGGCGATATAATATCCTGACTGGTTGTTTGGAGAAATAGACCAGTAACAGCACAATGAAAATGCCAGTTCTTGGAGTCAAGCTCCCTTGGTGTTTCCTAAAGTGCTCTTACTAGATCTGTAGTCTCATTCTCTTCAGTCTTAGTTATGGCTGACTTCAGATAATACATTCTAATAATTTGATTACAAAGGTGATAATTTTTATCCTGTATAAAATAGCACATGCCTGGAGTCTCTCTGGAAGCATGGCTATTATTTAGACATTTTTAACATTAAAATCTGGAAGGGAAATTATGGTGGGTTACAAATCTGCTGTGTTTTGTGTTTCACAGGAACAGGTAGGTGTTCCTGTGGACCGCAAGGGAGAAGCAGTAGCCACCTACACCCATTTCCTATTATGAATTATGTGATAAAACTAATTTGGGCATTTGTTATGTAGAAGGTAGAGGGTTATACGACTAAATCCTACAGGCCTTTATTTTAGATAGCATGGTTTTAAATCTCACAAGCAGTAAACCTTTTGATGGAATTAAAGCTACTGATGGAATTATTTTTGAATCTGCCTTTTGATGTTGGACTGTGTTTTTCTTTGTGTTATTTTTTTTTTTTAATTGAGTTAGGTCAGATTGTATGTTGCACTAATTTCAAGTCTATGGAAGTTGTATTACCACCTCCTATCAAGAAAGAGAACATGCCCCACGTCCCAGGATCCTTCCTCACCTCTCATTTCATTCTCTGTCTCCACATGAGCAGCCACTATTCTGGATCAGGTCATAAAGGTAGGACAAAGACACTGTAATTAACTCTAGTCTTTCTCCAAAGCTCTACTATTAAATGCCACTTCATTTTTAAATTCATTTAAAAGATTTGTTTATTTTATGTATATGAGGATGTTGCTTACTTGTATGTCTGTTCACCATTTATGTGCCTGGGGCCCAGGGAGGTCAGAAGAATGCTTCTGATACCCTGAAACTGGAGTTATGAATGGTTGTGAGAAACTATGTAGATGCTAGCAATTGAACCCAGGTCTTTTGCAAGAAGAGCAAGCTGTTAACTCCTGAGCATGCTCTCCCTCCTTAGAAATGCCCCTTTAAAATACTCCAGGCAACAGGAGTTAGCACAACAGGATCAGGTGACTAGTTTAACCACTATGTTTGAATTGCAAACAGGGTCACCCAAAAAGCAAACTTGTGGTTACAAACACATTGGCTATCCTCATGTCAAGTGGAGTCCTACAGTTCTCCTTCTGTTGTGAACTATTTTGCCCAATAAAACGTTTAAAATTTATCCATCTTGCTTCACACACAAGTTTCTCATTCTCTTTATTCCTGTATAAGATCCCATTTTATGTATAGATCAATATTTATATCTCCATTCATTTGTTTAGTGGGCATTTGAGTTTTTCCTTTTCATAATTTTTAGCTATTGGAAGCAAAACTGAGAAAAGTATTCTTGCACATGTCTTCTTGTGAACAGTTGTGTTTCTCATAGATACCTGTGAGGACTTGTATTGCTAAGTGATAAAACAGCTTAGAAATTTTAGCATTCTAGAGGGTGTGTGCTGCTATTAACCGTGGTTTTAATTTGCATGTGCTTGAAAAGAATGGGACTGAATCTTTTTCTATATCACTATCAGCCATTTGGATCTTCTCTCAGCAAATAATTTCCCAAGCTTTCTGCTCATTTCACCATCATATGCTTTCCTTGCTTGTTTTTAATAATTTATGTATTGCAATGTAAATCCATTGTCTCAGGTGGACATGAGTCATCCTTTGGATTGAATGGTCACTTCACCGTACTTTTAAAACTCCTCTATAGCCCAAGCTAGACTCAGACTTGCTATACTCCTGCTCCATACCCCCTACCCAGCACTGCTTCACTCTCCTAGTTTTCAGTGAAGAGACAATCTGAATACATTGGACTTCGGTAGGGTTTTCTTTTTAACAACTCGTGACAATCTATGACCTGCTCATGGAGCCAATTGTCTTCTGCTTGACTTGTTTCTCACATTTATTTTCTGTGACTGTGACTTTCAAATCTCCTGTGAGAAGTTTTTGACTATTGTGTTTATTTTGTTCTTAACAGCAGGAATTTGAACAACACACAGTCAAGATCCTCATTACTAAGATTAATGACTACTTTCCAATAAATGCTAAGCAATCTTTTCTATAGGATGGATATAAGGGTTAGCATGATATGTTCAGAAATGTTTGGAGCATTGTCCTCGTTTATACTGTTGCATTATCACATTTCCAGTCTTATTAAGGGTATAGACACCGACCTCTTATTTCCTGACAAGTGGCTGTCAGTAACTGTAATTTTGAAGTTGTCATAGCTAAGACCTGGAATGATCAGGTAGGGCATTTGCCATGACTGATGCAAACTACAAGCTTTCTCTGTACATAACATCAGTACATGAGTTTAATAACAATGAAACTTTTCAAATGTTTGTGATTCATTCCTAAAGGCATTTAGCTTTTAAAAAGCCATCCACATGCTAAGATAAATTAGATGATAATTCCTTTAACCATGCGTTGAAATACTCATCACGTCTTCTGCAATGTGCTCACATTCTTCACACCCGATGTGCTTCCTTCTCGGTGCGTCCTTCTGAGGACTGGGATGGTTTGGATCTTAATTCACAGGACCACAGTCCTTACTGCTTATTAATACAACCTTGTGGAGACTGTAAAAGTCACACTTCTCAGCTGATAACCCAGAGGCTCCATCTAAGCATTCTGCACTGTAATACTAGAATATTCTTAGATGTAACTGATGCTCTTATTTGGAGACAATTTATGAGCTTTACTGGCATGGTGGTGCATGCCTTTAAACCACCTAGCTCAGAGGCAGACATATTTCTGTGATTTCCAGGACAGACTAGTCTACAAAGTGAGTTCCAGTACAGCTAGATATTGCAGAGAAACCATGTCTTGAAAAAAATAGAAGCAGTCAGGCATGGTGGCTATCGCCTTTAATCCCAGCACTCGGGAGGCAAAGGCAGGCGGATTTCTGAGTTCGAGGTCAGCCTGGTCTACAGAGTGAGTTCCAGGACAGCCAAGGCTACACAGAGAAACCCTGTCTCAAAAAACCAAAAAAGAAAAAAAAACGAAAAAAGAAAAAAGAAAAAAATAGAACCCCCTACCCCCTACCCTTGCACAAATAACTACTAGATTCAATTTACAAAACAAATCAGTATTCCTATAACATGACTGATATGCTGGCCATTCTCATCTGCTACTTCTTGCCTGGATGTTCACATTCAGATTCTTTTATCAATGTACTAGGCTCTATAGAACACACAGATTGACTGTATGTTTTCTGAGCACTTCTCAAAAGACTATAGTAACTCCTTCAATATGAACTGTCAACTAACTGTCACTGGAAGGTATGTGACATCTAAGTGTGTAAATATGTCAAAAGAGAAAGATTTGAGAATGAAACCTGGGAGCAAATAAAAATCATCTTAGAATTATTCACTCAGCCAGAAAATCGGGTCATACAATAATGGCACGTATCTCTAGTTCCTATAGTGAAATCTCACAGGCACAGAAAAGAATCTGCTGAAACATCAAATTATCAGTGTTGTCATGTTGAGCTTCTTGGTGATTTAATGCTCTTCTGTTTGGCTAACTGAGTATTGCACTTTCTTTTATGATAAACTATTGAATTTCTTTAGAGAAGCAATTTAGAAGCATAACACAACAAAGAAGCATTCATTTAGCAAAGATTGGTGAGACTACTTTCACTCTTGACTAGGCTAAGCATATACAGGAGCCTCAGAAGAAAAAAATAAGACATTTTTGTCTTCTTTAAACATAGGACCTTAGATTCTGGTGGAACAGACAGGAATCCTCCATTAATATCCTCATGAGTTTATGTTTCCTTAGAGTCCTGAGAAAAATATGTAAAGACATTAAGGATCATTGAGTGTGTGGGATAATTTCTTATGATGTTAGTGACTTTGATTTTCCCCCTAAAGAAAACTTGAAAGGATTTAGCTTTGTAAAAGCTGCTTTTAACTTAAATATACACCTTTTATTTTCAAAGCATTAAGGAGCTTTATTGATTTATATTAGATTCAGCTGGGTAAGGATCAGTTACTTGCAATTTAACTGTTGGACCCTCTAAGAATAAAATGATGTTCTTTGCTGGAAGCATGGAAATATTTTAAATGCAAATCCCTCTGATTCAGTTCCTAATATTCAGCTCTCCAAAAGGTAGGAGGAGCTCATTTACAAACTGAATCCTTCATTTTTTTTCTTGTAAAGAGGTCTCACTCATTACCCATTGTTGGTATAGAACTCACCAAAATCCTCCTGGATCAGAAATTATAGTTATTTTCTCTCACATCTGGTGTCATAGCCTCAACATACAAAAAATATCTTAAAAGTATATGACTGTTTAAAAATGTTCAAGCACTGTCCATGTCTGGTGAGATACACTATGAAAGGGAATGGGGAACCATACCAACAAAATAGTTAATGTGGATCTCTCAACCCATTCAAACAGAATGGCTGATCCAGTTCACATTATGAATAAAGAAATGATAAAAAATAACAATAAAGCATCTGAATGCCCTTCTCTAGATTATTCTTTCCCCCTCTGTTTTAAATAGCCATTGTCATTTAATAAATCATTCTAGAACTCAGGGATTTAAAATGAGTCATTTTTTATGCAGTTCTGTGTGCTGGCTGTTGTCCTTGCTCATTTTAATTGCCAGCTTGACACAACCTAGAGTCATTTAAGAGAAAAGCTGAAACTGAGGAACTACCTAGATTAGATTGGTTTGGGGGGATTAGTCTGTGGGGATTATGTTGTTGTTAACTGACATAGGAGGGACTAGCCCACTGTGGGCAGCACCATCTCTAGGGTGGTGGCACTGGGCTAGATACCAAACCTTGGCTAAGCATGAGCCTATAAGTGGTCAAGAAAGTAATGTTCCTCTCTGGTATCTGCTTCAGGTCTGTGCTGTAAGAGTTTGCCTAGCCTTCCTTCAGTGATGGACTGTGATCTGGAAATGTAAGATGAAATAAATCCTGTTCTCTCTTAGGTTGTTTTGGGTCATGGTATTTGTTCCAGCAACAGAATGAAGCTAGAACAGCTGTGCTTCATGGGACAGTTGAGGTCACTCATGTACTTGTATATTCATGGTTGCTAGGGATGGAGTCATTTGAGGGCTTCTGTACACACACAAGATGCACTCCTTAGTACATGTGTTTTACATACTAAACTAATCTTCACATTTTATGTACTGAGGGACTCGTCCCAGGAACAGATAGATTTTGTTTAGTTTAATGGTTTAACATATTTTCTAAGAAGTTTAAGTTGGTTAATTATAAACCATAGATAATCAAGAATACATTATGCAATATTCTCTGGGATTCAGTTTCAGTGACAGGCTGAGAGCAAAAGTGATTTGGACTGATTTAGGATGAATGCATCCAATTCTCATGTTGTCTGTGTGTACGTGGAAAAGTTCAGAGGCATGAATGCTTTCCCAGTCAGAGTGGATTCATTTGGGCACAGCAGGCTGGGGAATTCCTTGCAACTCCTTGTTGTTCCATGTGCCTCACTAAGGAATGTGGCTTTGCAAGCTTCAACAGGCAGATTCTTTCTCATACTGCTTATTCACTGAATCAACTTGATGTGAAAGCCACTGGAATAATTAAATGATATTTTGTATAGTATTCTCAGATACCAAAGCAAGTTATGCTCTCATCTCTTTGTTATTTATCCCAACTCCCTACTAAAGTATGTTATTCTCATCTCCCTTAGATTGTTGAAGAAATGAGGTTCAGAATTTATCCATAACCATGCAGTTAATTAAAGGCATGTGACTTGGTAAGCTCTCTGAAGTTCCATTATGCCACAGTGACACACAAAACAGATATCCCCTGGATTAACTGAAATGCTTAGGAGGTCAGTATTACCTTTTATGGAGTGTCAGGGGATAGGGCTCTGCTTTATTGTCTTTGTGTTTAGACTGTGATCATTTGATTATGGAAATTCTACTGGAAGATACATTAAGGAAAGATCCAGAGAAATATTTGGTGTAAGGCAGTATGAACAAACTCAGAGTCAGTGAAATTATTTGATGTCCCAAATACTTTAAATGTTCTAATTGTTTTGTTTTTATTTTCTTTCTGTCATTTAAAAACAGAATGGCATACTTTTCTTCATTATTAAAAAATAGACCTTAATTTTAAAAATGGTTCATTGTTTAAGTTGATCCATATCTTAACTATTGATTGGTGTAGATTTTGATATTTTGTGATATACAGTGTCTAATGATCAAGTTAGGATAATTTGCACATCTATCAGAACTGTGGCCCCAGCATCATTTGATCCTATCCCCACCCACTGTATCTCTCTGTGTCCATGCTTACCATCTTCTTTCTATCCCCCCTCCTTTCCTCTACCCATCACAGTTTGATATTCATTAATTTACTATGTTCTTTGATGAGATTAACTTGGTTTCTGCATATGTATATGTAACTAATGTGTTTGTGTACATCTATGTTTAGGTGTATATAGGTGCACATACATACAGGTGTATGTATGTGAGTGTATGTATGCACTTACACCCCCTCACAAACTCCTTACCACCATACACACACACAATTGTGTTTGTGCATCTCTGTACATGGAGGCAAGAATTTAATTTTGGGTATCTTCTCAAAGAGTTTTCCATATTGTGTATTAATGCAGAGTCTCATACTTGAACCCAGAACTCACTGACTCAGATACTCTAGCTAGCCAGCTTTCTAAGGGGGTCATTCCTTGTCTTTATCCCACTCCTGCACCAGTGCCAAGATAGCAAGTAGGTCACCACATGCACTCAGAACTTATGTGGATTGTGGGGATCCAAATTCTGTCCCTTAGATTTGTACTACAAATGCTTTACCCACTGAGCTATTTCCCCACCCTGGGATCAACTTCTTCATATAATAAGAGTATGTGATATTGATATTTGGGAGAAGACTAACTTTGAAAGGTCCCTAGAGCAACTTGGGAATTACAAAAAGCATTACCATATCATACCATAACAAAAGGCCCAGAACTCAGCATTTCTTTTAGCATCTAGCAACTATTTGCAGGAGTACCTTTGTATGGAAGATAGCATCAGAATGTTACTGGAGTGGTAGATTAGAGAAGCTCAGTTCTGCCTTTGAGAAATTTGGGTTTGAGAGAGGCAAAAGACCTCTTAACAAAGCTCAAGTCCAAATGGACCAAGGACCTCAACAGAAAACCAGATACACTGAATCTAATAAAAGAGGAAGTGGGAAATAGCCGCAAACACATTGACACAGGAGAAAATTTACTGAACAGAACACCAATGGTTCAGGCTAAAAAGCTTCTATAAGGCAAAAGACACCATCAATAGGACAAATTGGCAACCTATAGATTGGGAAAAAAATCTTCACTAACCCTACATCCAACAGAGGACTAATATCCAAAATATATAAAGAACTCAAGAAGTCAACCTCCAAAACCGCAAATAATCCGATTAAAAAATGGGGTGCAGAGCTAAACCGAATCCACAACAGAATAATCTCCAATGACTGAGAAGCACTTAAAGAAATATTCAAAGTCCTTAGTCATCAGAGAAATGCAAATCAAAATGACCCTTAGATTCCACCTCATACCAATCAAATTCACAATTCTGCTCTTCTGAACTCACATGCAAACAGGAGAAGTAGACAGCCTGCCAACCTTACTAGAGACTGGAAATCAGTAAATTTGCATTTCTATCATTTTATACCTGAAGATAGCACTGAATATGATGTAGGCCTTTGGTTTACTTGACCTTCAGAGAAATAATGTACAAGACTGTAGCTTTTAGTACCCAAAAGTCTCTGAAAATACATCCCTGTAGCAAAGAGGCGTCTACTTAAGAGTTTTATATTATGCATTATAAGGCTTGCAAAAGTAATTTAAAATTAATCTGAACTAAGAACAATTTATATGTGTTGTTTCCTTTAAATAATGATGAATGTTCTTGAATCATGAATTACAGTTGAGGGACAATCAATCCACTTTAAAAGCTATGTTTCTGTCTCAAGTACTTAATAAAATAAATTTAAGTATGTTTTAAAATAAAAAAGAAACATGTGTGAGATAAGAT
This sequence comes from Rhynchomys soricoides, assembly GCA_019843965.1. Taxonomy (NCBI): domain Eukaryota; kingdom Metazoa; phylum Chordata; class Mammalia; order Rodentia; family Muridae; genus Rhynchomys; species Rhynchomys soricoides. The sequence goes on along the minus strand of JADRCH010000019.1, from coordinate 11,282,628 downwards.
CATACAGAATATGTGTTTCACAGAGGGAGATAATTGCATCCACAGAATCTTGTTTAAGATGAGAGCATCAGTGTTGAAATGTGAAGAAGCAGAGGAGACAGTGAAGACTTTGAACAACACCAAGAATAGCTGCTACATTGTAGGCAGCATGAAGTGATAGGTTGAACATGACCCATGACCAGTGAGGGAAGTTGATGTCACTAGTATCCGCATGTGAATTCTATGGGATTTGACAGTTGGTTGGATATAGTATATAAAATAAGAAAGTAGCAAAACTTTAGATGTGATTCAGCAGAAATTTGGCAACTTTGCCATGAATATAAGGAAATGATAGTGAGCAGGAGTATGTCACAATATGTCTTTGATATTCAGAATTGGAAAATTTAACAAAAGTTTGATTATAATTATTTCCAAAGGACTTCTTATAGGGTGAAATGAACAAGGGATGGAGTGAAGTCTGGGCACTAAATATGATTTATATGACTGATAAACCTGAAGTGACAACAGAATAAAGCCATTAAGTAATTCTAGAAGGACAGAATGATAGGAGACAGCCACATCATCAGAACTGACTAAGGGAGGTAGACTGCCAAAGACAGTCATTTAAGAAAGGAACAAAGAGAATACTTACCTATGCCCTACTCACCTCTCTCCTTGCAGTCTTTATTGCTAATCCCGCCATCAAGTTCAAAGATGTGGGAGGAATTGTTCACATGATCAACTTCATAGGGCACAGAGTCAGGTGGGCAAGCAAATAGAGGTTGGGTCAACTGTAGTATTGAGCTTATGTTAGGCCTGGAGGGTTGTTTGCAGGAACACACAAGCGCGCACATGCGCACACAAACACACCCACACACACACCCTCCCACACATGAGAGGAAGAGAGAGGGGGCAGACAGGCAGATTGGATAGGAAGAAGAAAAGGGAAAGGAAGAGAGAGAAATACATAGAAGATAAGAGGGAAATTATGCTTCATTGCTTTGAATGGAAATGAAGTCTCAGGCAGGTAGTGTCTGTGATATTTTTCTGTCTTAAACAAAAACTGAATCAACCAGGGCCACATAATGTTATCCCAAGAGGTGCATCCTACCTCAAAGTTAGGAGTGGAATTATTCTGCTTGTCTGCCTCTCTGTTCATTTCAAAGCACTCATTGTCATTAGTCAGCTTGCTTTGATATTATGTGTATTTACTTGCAGATTTTGCTGTAACAGAATACCACAAGCTGAAGGGTTTAGCAGACATAAATGTACCACTGGTTTACTTGGCCATAAAGGACAAGTTTGTGTCCTGATGGAGTGGTTGACAAGAAAATCTGTTCTGTTGCCTTATTCCAGACTATGCTGCTAGGTATGTGGCCCATATTCCTTCTTAAACACCTTTCACTCTAGTCTCTGCACCCTCTCTGATTGCAAATCTCTCTTCAAGGACTGTGTGAATACAAAGGATCCAGGTTGACAGTGCCAAACACTTTCTCCAAGTCAGGGCTGTAAACTTAGTCATGTCTGAACCTGTTCCCTTTGACACAGAAGAGAATAGTTACAAGATCTGGGATTAGGATGTGGACATATGTAGGGTAATTTTCAGCCTGCAAGTGTTGATTTCTAGATAATTATTTATATGAGTTGAAAGATGATTTAGCCCAGGAATAAGGACATGTCCTCTTTTGTGGATGAATCCTATTACTACCACTTGCCAGTTTCCTGATCTTGTATCAGTTGTTTAACCATTTTGGTGGTCTCATCCCCTATCTATAAAGTAGGGATGGTATTATGCAGACATTTATTTCAGGGTAATAATCCCAGCTTCTGCCAAAAGATCTTGCTCTGATTGAGTATTCAAGAAGTATAATCTACTAATGTTCCTTTAGTTATTTTATGTACATATTTTTTTTAATACTCTAGGTAGAAGAGTGCAATCCAACTGGTGATCTTACAAGAGTCTCTCTAACAGCAATGGTCACATGCTTGTAAAATGCAATTACTTGTTAAATTTTATGGAAAAATGGGGAATGAGTTCGTGCCAATCTGTGTCCCATGAATGTTCAAAGAATATTGACTCCAAATTACTGAGGTTCTAGTAAATTTCCTGCTGCATTTTTCTCTTAAATAACAGTGATAGTAATCTTTTGTATAAAGGGCAAAGGAAAAACAAAACCAAGAAAACAGTCAGCAGACTTACTATATCATGCCAAGCACTTTGTTTCATTTCATTTTTAATTCTTTCACAATTCTGGACACGCATACAACACATTCTTACTTGTCACCCTGGTACCCTGTCCCATCCCCATACTTCTCCTACTGACCCCTTCTTCCCAACTTGTCACTTTTCTACTTCCATGTTTTCTTTTTGTGTACAACCCAGAGTTTAATTAGTGTCAAATGCATGAGCATGGAGGACACTGAGCAAAGGATACATCCATTAGTCCCTTGGTGTCTTATTTAGGGTTTTTGCTGGTGTGAACAGACACCATGACCAAAGCAAGTCTTATAAAGGACAATGTTTAATTGGGGCTGGCTTACAAGTTCAGAGGTTCAGTCCATTATCATCAAGGTGGAGCATGGTAGCATCCAGGCAGGTACAGTACAGGAGGAGCTGAGAGTTCTACATCTTCGTCTGAAGGCTGCTAGCAGAATATTTGCTTCCAGGAGGCTAGAGTGAGGGTCTTAAGCCCATGCCAGAGTGACACACCTACTCCACCAAGGCCACATCTACTCCAACAGGGCCATAATTTCTAAAGTGCCACTCTCTGGGCTGAACATATACAAACCATAACACTTGGGAAGGGGGGTTCTATGAATCTCTTCCTCAACCAGGATGAATGGTACATACCCAATCTTGTGCAGGTGTTGTATAGGAAGCCACAGCTTCAGTTGATTTCATGAGTATACCAATTGCTATGTATCCAGATGTCTTTTTTCTTTTCTTTTCTTTTCTTTTTTCAGCACCAATGCATCTATTAGCTCTTATATTTTTTCCACCTTTTCTTCCTCAGTGTTTCCTAGCACTTGGAGGGAGTAAGAGGATGATCCTTAGAGGCTGAGCACTCCACCACCATGTAATTCAGGCATTTGAGCTCAAGTACTTTTTAGTACAATGTAAAATAAGATAGAATCAGAATCACTGAACTTGCTTTTCTAATTTTCTGCTGGTTTTGTTTGGTCCAAAATATGTCATGAACTTTAAAAGTCTCTGCTATTAGATACCATTTAGATGCAACAGTGGTTTGGGGAGTTTTGAGGGAGGAATGACACACATGTAGATAGAAAAGTGTAATTGGTGTCTGCGATAACCCGAAGGCCAACATGGACAAAATAGAATGGTTGGCTATTGAAAGTGTAACCTTGGGTAAATCATTGTGCTCAGTGTCCCAGGTTCCTCCTCTGGAAGTAGATCATGATGACAGGGTGTTATAAGAATTAAAGGAGTTAGTGAATCTAAAGCATCTTGCTTGTTCCTCACACATTTGACAATATTTTAAAATGCTGATAATGATGGAAGAAGATCAGGGGGAGAATAAGAATGGTAGTGGTCACTTGTCCAGCTGAACAAGTACATTTAAAGAGATAAAATAAAGCATGAGAGAAATATGTCTGTATTCTGTCGAATTTCTTTTCTGATTGCACAGGGTGGTGATTTTAGTAAATAAACACTATTTGAAAATATGATTAAATACTTTTGAAAATAAGAGTTTTTGAGACAGTGTCTAGTTATATAGCCAGCCGAGGCTGGCCTAGAAGTCACCCTGTCTTAGCTGACCATGCACTAAGATTTCAGTCATACACCAACACTATTGACCAGAACATCTTTTCCAGAGCAAAGACCCAAAGTTCATTCCTGGACATGTTCAATGAACCCTCAGATTCTTACTCAACATATGTTGTAAACATGGTATAGAACCTAAAATAGTTGATTTGTATAGTTTGAAGGAAAAGTCAATTTCAACTATTGAAAGAGAAACTATGTCAAGAATTATCTATTTGTTAACTAGCTGGGCAGTGGTGGCTCACGCCTTTAATCCTAGCACTTTGGAGGCAGAGGCAGGTGGATTTCTGAGTTTGAGGCCAGCCTGATCTACAGAGTGGGTTCCAGGACATCCAGGGCTACACAGAGAAACCCTGTCTTAAAAAACAAAAAGGAAAAAGAAAAAAAAGAAAGAAACAGAAACTAAAATTCTAAAATATTTGACTTAGTTGTGAATTTCTTTACACCACACAAAGTGAAATAAAATGTATAATATCTATCCACTCAGTGATAGATTATTCTCTATTGATGAATGTGCTTTGAAATTTCTATTAAAATAGCTTCAAGTATACCTCTCATAGAAGCAGCCTCCCTTGTAGACTTGGTTACTATAGTATTATCAGAAATCCAAAATGAGAGACCAGCATTACCACACAAGCAGTGGTCAGGATAATTAATTATTTTAACCCCACAGGTCACCCCATTGCTGGTTTTAGTGCATATATGTTGGTTATTAGACATCAAACGTCTGTGGGAACTTGAAAAGATCATTTAAGTCCTTTGCTTTTCCATTTTATTTTTCTTCTCTTCATGAGTAGAGGAAAGAGGGCAGAAGATATGGAGGATAATGTTCACCTCCCAAACTGAGTGCCATGGTTTCTGTAATGGATAAACAATGTGGGTGACATTTTTGAACCAGTGGAGGAAGTTTCCAGGTTGGCCACATGTATTGTCTATTCCATCTAAGTTGTAAAAGAACTGTCCATGTTGGCTCTAAAGACAGGATTGGAAGAATGTACATAGACTCTGACTTTCTAACTGTTCTTCCAAGATTAGTGTAGAATACCTGTGTATTGGGCATACCTTCAATGCCAGTGACTTACCAATTTCTTCTGTGTATTGAAATGTAAGTTGGCACAAATGAACTAAAAAAGTCATTATATTATAGTTTCACTGGTTCTTGAGAGCAAAAAGAAAAGAAATATTCTTTCCAAGTGAACAATAATATCTTGTTAACTGATTTTTAAAAGAGCATATTTCAAATTGCCTTTTTTTTCCAGGGAAATCTACCTTCTAATACTGTGAGCTTCCTGGAAAAAGAAATGGCTTTTTGATTAGTTATTTGAATTGTGTTTCGACACAAGTGTCAGTGTTTTGGTCACAAGTTTTGTTCACAGTTGTCAATGTGGGAGGTCAGTTAGTTCATGAGTCATTTTGCTTAATGAGGAACTTACAGAGCAGTTTGTAGCCTTTGTTCTCACATTGGGAATTCTTCACAGAGAAGCCGTTCGTGCAGATAAAAGAGATTAATATGAACTTTGGAACTAGAAAAATTCAGTTTCGGTTTTGTCCCTGTCAGTAAATGAACTGTGTGGCATTGATAACATTCTTAGAATCCTGAGTCTCACTCTGAAGTCTGCAAAGTAGGGGTGATAAGCCTTCATTGCAGGATTAGCCTGTTCAGAAGGTAATGTGTCAGCTGTGTATATTAGCTACTGCTTATTAAATGCCTAGAGCTCTGGTAAACATTGCCATATTTCATTCTCAAAACATCCCTACCCGTGGAGGCAATGATCATTCTCGTTTTATAAAGGAGGAAACTAGAACAGTGGAAGTTAATGACTCCAAATCAAATAAGGACATCAGACTCAGGACTCACCTTTCCCAAGAGCTTTGTTGTAGAGCTTTCCTCCTGTGACCATTTTCAGATATTACCATCCAGTCTTCTGCTGCCATAGGACAAATGGCCACCACCTTTCCTGCACATTGATAAAGGGAATGGAGCAGCAGTTCAGAGCCTTGTTAAGAATCCAGATGTCTTCCTCATAGCCTCACTACCCAGGACAACCTTTAAAAAAGAGAATTGATGTCTCAATGAATGAGTGCTGATTTCACATTTCCCATAGGCCTTGAGAAGAAGCAAAAGAACCCTGGCATGACAGGCTGGGTCCTGAATGGAGGTGATCTCATTTACACCTCTCTCTCTCTCTCTCTCTCTTTCTCTCTCTCTCTCTCTCTCTCTCTCTCTCTCTCTCTCTCTCTCTCTCCAAAGGGTTCTTCTATTTCTTCCTGCACTAGCTTCATTCTTGGAAACATTAAATCACTCCCGTTCCTCACCCTTAGCTTTCTCAAATGTGATTTGGATTGCTGGGGCACTTGTTCTTCTCCTGTAGCCTGGGGAACTTCAGATGTTCCTTTTATATTTTTAGCATCAGCTCTAAGTTCAGTCCTTTGGAGAAGCTGTACTGTAATCTTAATCACATGCTCACAGACATGCATGCATGCAAATATGTACAAACTTGGGCTTTTACCAAACCAAAGTCCTTAAATAGAAATAATGGGAATGGTCCAGTCTGTGGCAGCAATGACATTCTGACCAGGGAGAAAGGTCTTAAAATGTAAAGAACAGGGCATCTGACATGTGCAGTCAATGACCTCTAATAACATAAGGTAGTGACTAGTATGCTGTTATCACCTTCTGGGAACATGCTTCCCACTGAGCTTTATAGCTGCTTGGAAAGTTAATTTGCATTTCCTTAGGGTTGTAGTAATGGAGTCTGAAGGATGAGGAAGGTAAAATGGCTCTTCAGGGTTGAAGTGCTTGAGCAGGGAATTCATCATTGGCAGTACAGGGAAGAGGGTTTTGTGAGGTTGTTTTGTTTTAATTTAATAATTATTATTTTTGGTATAAGAGTAATTTATGATTCAGCACTTTGTTGGCTTGTCATCAATATTTAGATTCCACTTCTTTTTGACTTCTGGGCAATGCCAAGAACATTCTGAATGATTTAAATTTTCTTAATTTTCACTGGGACAGCTCTTGCATCTTCCTTTCTCATATATATTCTCTCTCTCTCTCTCTCTCTCTCTCTCTCTGCCTAACTCTGTCTATTTCTCTCTGTGTATGTCTCTGTCTTTCTCTCTACCTTTCTCTGTGTTTTTGTATGTGTACGTATGTGCGCACACGCACACATGTGTGTGATGACTTATAACCAGCTGCTACTTTGGTTTAATGAGAAAAAGAACAGTTGACATTGCATCCAGATTAAAGAATCTGCTAGATGGGCAGGGGTGGGCAAGTTGTCAAGTAACATATAATAAATAATAGTAAGTACCTAGCCTGGGTCTGATATATATTAAGAAAATTGAACACTAGAGAGAAGCCGAAGGGCATTGTGAGCTTAAAAATAGCTACGATCTGAGAATAATAAGTGAAGGGAAAGCTAAGATATGAAGAAAAACCTTCCTGGAATACAAGATTTTGGGGAATTATTTTTGGTGGCAGAGCTGAAACCATCTACTTTGAAGAGAAGAAACAGAGAGCAGAGGAAAACCTGTTTTTGTGTTTGCCCCCACCTTTTCTTGTTTCCTCCTCCCTTCAGACTTTCTGGTTTGATCAGATTTGAACAATATAAGAATGGCAAATGAGATGACGATTCATGCTTATTAGCTCCTCCCATTGACTCTGGGAGCTAGCTTATGACTTTCAAATGAGACAGCACTATGCCCTAATGTTCCTTACTTGGCCGTTTTGATGTACATTTAGAGAAATTACTTGAGTTGACACTGTCTCATAAAGGTAGTAATGAATCAAAAGTATTTCGGGACTTGGAGGGATTTCCTAGGAAGTCACAGCATTGCCATCTCAAACTCCACAAGCAGTGTTGGCTAACACATCCTTCACTCAATCACGCTATTCATTGGGCCTGTGATATGGCCAACTTAGCCACATTGTCACTTCTGTGTGCCAGAGCAAACACCCATCCTGAACTTTGCCTCCAGCTACAGTCTTCACCAGGAAGGCCTTCTGAATCTCCTGTAGATGTTTTCGCTACTGCTTTGTGGAGGAAGGAAGCTCACTTGGACTAATAGCTATTATTTTTAGTGAAGCAATCATGTGTCTCCTGTGTCCATCCACCAGCTCTTTTGGATTCCAGCTTTGGGGGAGGTGTATAGAGGAAGCTGTGCATCCACTTGTCAAGCCTTTTGGGTCCCATCCATGGAGAACTTGGTCTTAGGGCTGCTTATAAAGGCTCACCTTCCAAAGGAAACTTGTCAGGGCTAAGCTGTTGGTAAGATGGATTAACAAGTGCTTACAGCTGATGGAGTAGCTTTCTGTGACTTAATGAGTGTAGTCTTAAATCTTAGCTGTCCACTCCCTATTTTATTTTTAAAGAGCGATAAATGATTATGATTCTTTCTAATCTAAGAAATGCCAAGTATTAAGCATCCACAGATTGTAGTAAGGTTTTGGGAGTGGTCGTATACTGTGGCCTCTGATTGTAGTCTGACATTTGATAACCTTTGAATTTTATCTTGAGGAAGTTGTCCTTATAGGAGACAGACCTCGTAATTGGCACAGAAACAGCTGTTAAGGTATTCTTGGGCCACTGAACACATGGCACCTGGCCCAGTCTGAATAACTGGGCTCTCCTGGTTGCTTGTTTAAATAAAGGTTAAGCAGAAAACTTTGGTCTTGATCTCAGGCAGAAATGAGGAAATTTCTGCAATACTATCTTCAAATGAGTTTCGTTTCCCCCTTGGGCATCTCCTTAGGACCCTCATTAAAGTTAATGAATAATTTAGTATAGGGCAGAGCCCAGGGCAGGAAAGCTCACCTGAGCTTCCCCATGGTTATACACCTTTATGGGGTGTGACCTTTAGTTCCTGAAGCTCCATTGTTAGGCAGACCCTTAATTATAGGCTTTATCTCTCCACAGCATTCAATCTGGACATCTCAGATGCCTCCTACATTCCCTGACTCTAAGGTCACCAGAGCAGAAGAGGCTAAAGTAAATAAATAAAAGAGGAAGGTTTCCACTTGATTATACACTTTGGGTTTATGGTAAGAAGGCTCTGAGAACTGGTCAGGACTAGGAAGATCCCTTTTTAAAAAATTCAAATCTCAGAACATGAACTGAAAGCATCTCATTAGTTTGGGCTGGCCTCATGTGATAAAAGATGCATGAGGCACATCCTAGCAAGGCCACCTCTCACAAAAGACTCATTGCTAGTTCTTACCTTAAAACTTCTGCATTTTGGCATTCCCCAGGAACCAAATTCTTGTTCAAAGATAAAATTGTGTGGTCTCTGTGCCTATAAAAGACTTGGCCCTAAAGTCATGGTTAGGCTCCTGTGGACCTTTTCCATATGGCTATGTAAGGGATATATGTCTAACCAAGTTCTTAACATGCTTGTATAGAAGTAGTGATAGCCTGAATTTCATGTTTAAATATCCTGCTCTCCTGAAATGATTTCCTCCAGATTTGGAAGTGCCTTATGGCCTATTTGAAAGCCATAAAAAAAAGGTTAATGCCTTTTTTTAACAGTCTCAAGTCATTTTAACCCCTAGCAGTATTTTTAGTTGTCTAAAGTAAAGTACTATTGAGCCACAAGTCTAACAAATGATCCATGGCAATTTGTTTAATCTCTTCCCTCAGCTTTCTTATTTGGAGACAGGAATGATGTGATCTGATTCTTAGGGCTTCTCTGAGGATTAAGAGTCCAATAGTCCTTGGTGACTAGTGAGCATTCAAAGCATGTTGTTACTATCATTATCAATATAATTTTAACTTGGCTTGTATATTTTTTTCCCATCAGAGTGGTTTTTTCCCCCACCAGATTGTTTTGAAAATAAAAAAAAATCAGATAATTTTTAAATTATACAATTAATTCTTTTTTTCTTATCTTAGAGGTTTTAATGAGTAAGTTGCAAGGTCTAAAGTATTTTCCAAACTGATTTGAACAGAGAAGATACTGTTGACAGTACTTCTAGCATTCTAATATCTGTTTATGAAGGAGAGATTAATGGGACCATGCTATATACCCAAGGTGAATATATTACCTAGATACATTGTTTTGGTTTGTATATTTTTATTCTAAGATAAGTCAAAGTTATTTATTGAGATTATTTAAGGAAAAATAGTTGGATTAAACTGGATGGCATTAAATTCATGTACTATTCTTTCATTTTAAAAATTAATTTTATTTTAATTTTCCTATATGTATATATTGTAGTTTGATTACGTTCACCCTTACATCCAGTTTTTCTCTTTCCAGTACATATTACTGCCTCCATTATTCCTACCAGTTCTTTTTCCAGAACCATGACTCCTGGTTTGAGTTTGTGCCCCATTTAGTTCATCTAGAGTTATCTGTGTAAGCATTAGCATTAGACTGGAAAAATCCATCAGAGCCTGTCGGGTCATTCGTGGGTACATAACTGAAGATAGAGAGTTCTGCAGTGTGAGTTTGGGTTTCTGAGTTCTTCCATCCATGCCTCACAGCTGATGTAAGGATTCTCATATAGACCCAGTGCTGGCATCTACAGTGACTGTACAAATGGGAATGCCTTTGCCATGGCTTTTCATAGCCCTTTCTTTGTCTTCTGGCTCTTACCCTCTTTCCTCTCCTTTCTCAGATATCACCTGAGCTTTGGAACTGATGGTTGATGTATTATTTAGGGCTGACAACTTCCCAGTTTTATTACTTCATCAAGTTAAGCATTAAATATATACTTTATGTATGATTTTTTGCTAGATTCTCCTGGACATTTTAGTTTATGAAGGTATGGCTAATATATTTTCCTCTTATAAAAGGGATTTGACAGACACTGTACATTAGATTCTCATTCAAAATGGATCTAATTTCTTTGGAAGGAGATCAAAACACACTTAGGAAGTATAAGGATGGAGAGCAAAGAGAAGTCATTTAGTTGACAATAGACCAGAATGCATTTGTTCTACCAAAGTCTGGAACTGGATTCGGTGTTCTTGTTTGACCATTTTGGTTAAGGCTCCAGGTCTAGAGATACACCAAGAACTTAAAAGATTGGAGTATTGGGATCAAAATGGCTACAGGTGTATCCAGTTCTATGTATTTGCATATATCTAAGCAAAAGTTCCCATTAGATGTCACTTGTATTGATGTTGCATGTGCCCCATATAAAATATTCATATGTTCTGCGATAGCAGACAAGATACAAGCAAGAAGGACAGAGGCAGCCATTAACACATGTGTACACATAATTACAAGTTGTGATGAATGCTGGGTAAATGTAACAACCCTTTCTTTTTAAAGTTCAGTACTCACCAGAAGCCATACCCATTTTAGAAAATAACTCATTTCATTCTGGTTAAATGCCTTTAAGATAACTTTACTTATATGAAATCTCTATGCAAATTTTCTATAGGATGTATTCTTTATACTAATATTGAATTATTCCATCAGAATTGACTAAGTATTCTTGGTCACAGTGTAAACTGTGATGTTTTTATTTGAGAATTTAGATGTCCTGATGCATCTACCCAGAAGCCAGTTAACATGTACATTGTTCTTACCTTTCAAGTAGAAGTGAGGAGCCTTGATTATCCACTCCTCACTCCCAAATTCAATTGCTTTGAAGTATTTTTACAGGTGGTTCAAATTACCACCAGCCCTTTATTATCACTGATAATATGAGAATACAATCATTTGATACCAGGATCTACTTAGATGATTGTTGCCATACATAATTAATCCAATGTAATGTGATACAGTCTTTACAGATGAAGGGGCTTAAACCAAATGCTCTTGCCTCACTATCTCCAGAGTTTAAATGTCATGGAAACAGATTTTTGCAAGGCTAAGATGACTTAGCAGACCTTTCACAAGTAGCCTATAATAAAGTAACCCTAAACAAGAAACCAGTAAAAAAATATTTTTTGAAACATGTCAGATTCAATTAGTTTTGAATTTGATTCCAATTCAAAACTGAAATGTAGCTAAGGTATGTAAAGTAGACTAAAGATTTATGAATAATCCTTCATATTCATGCTTTCAAGTTATAGGAAATGAAAGCAGTGAACTGGGGTAACTGTATAGTTCTTTACTGGAAAATACTTGTAAAACTCAAATGAAAAGAAAACCTTTTTTGTCTGTGATGTTTGGAGATACTACTACTTGAGAGCAAGACTATGAAATAAAAGTGTGTGGCAGTAGCTCTCTATGGCTTTAATCCTGTGTTCTTACTAAAAATACTTCCAGGTGGGCTTGACGTTATCCAGGCCCACTGTTGCACAAGTTGAGGATAATATTTAATGATCTTCCTTTGCATTCTGGAAAACAGACCTTATGTTTTCTCTCTGTGTTCCTTTTTCCTCCTTCCCTTTCTCTTTCTGGTACTTCGCCAGAAACTTTCCACTCCTTTCCTGGAGTCCAGTAATTGAAGGCAATTTCTTAGAAGCTGGTTCCAATTATCTAAAGCCAATGGAATGTGTAACTACCTCTTGCTATTGGTGAACTGCTTACTTTGGGATTTCAGATGACATGTAACCAGATGTTATCTGCTGTGGTAAATTTTTGAAACAAAAATTTTATGAAGGATGTGACTTTACTGCCATATTGAGGTTAACTGCCCTCAAATTTCATGGACATGTATTCCTGGGATAAACTTAAAGACTAAATTTTAGATAATAACCAATGACAATCCCAAAGTGAGAAAATGTGTTCTCTGTGCAATAAATAAGACTTTTTCTTAGCTAATGTGTCTTCACAATATGTGATACTGATCAGATAAAAACTTACACCTCATAAAAATATTTTGTCATCTATATGCTTGGAGATAATGAAATTATAAACTGAAGGTTTCTTCATGTTTTCATTTTTCCAAACCTTAAAGATTTGCTGTCATTTTTCCTAGATAATGGAAAATGAATTTGTGTTGTTTACAAAATAAAAAGTCTGAAGCAATACATGTCACCTCTGAAATAATAGCTAAGTGCTCTCATCTGCAGATGATCAAAAGCTGATGTTAATGACTGACAGCTGAAGGAAAGGCAGAATGGTAAGAACATGTTTACAGAGGTAGAAAAGAAAGAAAAGCCCAATTTGCAAAACTTAGAAACCACATATATTATTGCATTATTAATCTTTAGCAAAGAATTAATTGCTTTCTATAGGTATCTAACAGACGTTTAACAATAAAGTTTTCTCCAATACAATTAAAACATAATTTAATCTTAGTAACTTATTGCATGGTAAATTATCAGAGAAACAAAATTATTTCTTATTATATAGACAAGAAAGTGAGAACTGTGATTGTCTTCTGCCATAGGTAGGGGGAGAGAATCCAAGAGTTGTTTTAGAAGTTGAGTAAGATAACATAAACATACATGTGAATACATACACACTCACACACATACACACACACACACACACACACACGTACGGTGTGGGACAATAAATATGCCATATATATATATATATATATATATATATATATCAGATTGGTATTCCTTTTCCTTAGCCTGTCAAGGCATAGCATTTAGCATGCATCCTTAATACAGTTGACAGTCAACTGAATAATACAGTTGACACAAGAGATGGATATCTTCCAAGGCCTTCTACAAGGAAGAAGCCTATTGAGAGTCTTAGCTTTGAAGGAGTTGTAGTCACAAAGAAAACTGTGGCTATGGAGGATAATGTGAGTTAGCAGAGGGAAAATATTCTTGATTTCTACGTAAATATTGTTCTGCTAAGTAAGGCCTTTCAGTATACTCATCCCCCAGGACAGCCGATAGAGAGTGGGCATGCAGAAAGGGACAGTGGGATTTTCTTCTCTAAAGAACCACAGAATCGTGACATGTAGAGTAGACACAGAAGGAACAGAAAAGGCAACACATGAGTATCTGCCATTTATCTACCCAGAGTGCTTCTCATAATAGAACATAATGCAACCATGCCATTGACTCAAAAACTGTATAACATTTGCATGATACCCTTTCTAGGTAGTGCATCTAACTAATAGTCTAAATGCTAGTTTTGTTATAATTCAGATGTAGTTATCTTAATGGCAATACTAACTATGAACAAAATATCAGCAAAATAAAAGCTATAACATAATTTTAATGATTTATTTTTAAAGTATGCAGGCTCTCTCTCAACAATATAGGAATGACGTTTGATAAGCAAGTGAAAACTGCAGAATAAAATATGAAACATTAGCTATTATTTTTATTAGGTCTTATTGATCCTGTGGATTTCATTTACAAATATAACTTGTAGAAATGAGGAAAGATTAATTATTTGACAAGTTAAAAAAAGAATTAAAATATTTTAAAACAACTTCATTAGATAAGAATTTAGATAAATAATGAAAAGTTAATTAAAAACAATTGAGTCTAAAATAAATATGTGAAACTCATTAAATTTCAAAGATTAAACTCATAAGCCTGTAATACTTGAAATTTCCAGATAGAGTATATTCTCTCTTAATGGAGTTAACTCAAACATTAACAAAAATGTCAAATTTATAGATTAAATTAAAAAAAAATAATGTTACATAACATAAGAAAGATCAAGAAAGAAACTGATGCTTTAGAAAACAAATGAATACAAAAATGTTCAGCAAGATAATATGCAGATGCAGAACAATGGAATTGTCAGGAGCTGTGCGTGTGAGTGTGTGTGTGTGTGTGTGTGTGTGTGTGTGTACAAGTGTGTGCATGTTAGTAGCCCATGCTCCTAGATGCAAAGGCAAGATCATAAGATCCCAGCTGGATAGATCTATACTACTACTACATAGCAAGATGTGCTTGTTAGAGTGAGTCGCACAAGAGGTTTCTGGACTTCTGACAATAATTCCATCTAGGGTATGGCCACTTAGAAATATCTATTTCATGTATGTGCATGAGGCAGAAGGTTGGTCCACTTAGTTGTCTGTCTGTTACACCTGAGTGAAAACTCCTGAAACCAATATGGAAAGTGTTGAAATTTGATTCGTAACAGTTTACTATGTTCAGAAGAGATAGTGTTGAGAATTGAGCTCTGTGGCACAGTAGTTGCTTAACATACACAAGACCCTGCATATAATCTGAAATACCATTAAAAAAAGAATTTCTCAAAATGTTTTAGGACTGCCTTGGCTGTCCTACCACTGAGATATTTGCACATCAGTGTTTGCTGCACTCTAACTGTGATAGCAAGGAAGTGGAAGCCAACTAGATGTCCATCAGTGAACCAGTAAATGACACAAGTGTGGTGCATAGAAAAAGATGGAATATTATTCAGATATTAAGAAAATGAAATCATGAAAAGGTGTGGGAAAATAATGGACTTGGAAAGTATCCTATTAAGTGAGGTTACCCAAACTAATAGAAAAAATACCATGTTCTCCCTTATATGTAGGTCTTAGCCTACAGTATTATGTATCTTTATATGTACATGTATATATATCTGTATACACACACACACATGCACCATGCACATATGTGTGTGTATAAGTAGATATAAATGTGGGTATAATATAAAATTTAGAACTGAGATTAAGAGAAGTTAACATCGGGTGATGAAGAGAGGTAGCATTAAGAATAAGGACATCCTGAGTTGCAGGCAAATGGATGGAACTAGAAAATGTCCTGAGTGAGGTAACTCAGACCCAAAAGGACATGCATAGTGTGTACTCACTGATAAGTGGATATTAGAAAAAAAAAAAAAAAGTACAGAATACCCAAGATCCAGTTTACAAAACTCAAAAAATTCAACAAGCTGAAGGGCCCAAGTCCCACTTGGGAGGGAGAAGAAAGCAACCACAAGGGGGAAGGGAGGGAGGGAGCTGGGAGGGAAAGAAGATAGGGGATGGGGAGAGGGGAACATGATCTGGTGTTGAGTGGGGAAAAGGACTGAAGTCCTGAGGGCCAGCAGAAAGAATGGAAACAGGCAACCTCAGGAGGTAGGAGGTGGACCCTCCAGAGACCTGGGAGGCGAGAGACTCTCAGGACTCAAAGGGAGGAACCACAGATGAAAGGCCCTACATTAGGGAAAGGGAGCTTTGTAGAGCCCACCTCCAGCAGAAAGACAGGGCACCAAGTGAGAGATGCGGTTGCCATCCCACAGTCAAAACTCTGTCCCATAATTGTTCCTGTCTGAAAGAACTGCAGGGATGGAAATGGAGAGGAGCCTGAGGAAAGGAAGGTCCAGCGACAGGCCCAAAATGGAATCCAGCTCAAGGGGAGTCTCGAAGTCCTGACACTATTACTGAGGCTATGCAGCACTCACAGAGACCTATCATGACTGAAAACCCCTAAAGACCCAAAGAGCAGCTGAAAGAGTCAGATGCAGATATTTGCACCCAACCAATGGACAGAAGCTGCTGACCCCTGTGGTTGAATTAGGGGAAAGCTGGAAGCAGCTGAGGAGGAGGGCAGTCTCAATTAACTTGAACCCCCGAGATCTCTCAGACACTGGACCACCAATCAGGCTGCATACACCAGCTGATATGAGGCTGCCAACACATATACAGCAGAAGACTGCTGAATCTGGGAAGGTCCACCTAACTCTCAAAGACTGGAGGCCCCAGGGAGTTTAGAGGTTTGGTGGGGTGGGGGTTGGGAGGTGGGGTGTGGGGACATCCTCATGGAGACAGGGCAGCAGGGAGGAGGTATGGGATGTGGAACAGTCAGAGGGTGGACCGGGAGGGGAATAAGATCTGGAGTTTAAAATAAAAATAAATAAATAAATAAATAAATAAATAAATGATTAAAAAACAGACAAAAAGTCATATGGGTCATGAAATAATATATAAAGTTAATTTTTCCCTAGTTTCAACTCTATCACAGTCATTTCTTTTCTGTGGCAGGCAAGTGAATAAATATTTAATTGGCAAGTGTAAAATCTGAAATGAAGCTCCATGACTTCAGAACGATCATTCTACCTAAGTTCACTGAGATGATTAGTGTTTGGAACTGGTCAAGTGTATCAGTGGCTTCTTTATATTAGCTGTAGAGTGTTTTTATTTGTGTGTTAATTTCAATAAAGCAATTTGTAACTGGCATTTTTTTTTTCCAATGGTTTTTCGAGACAGGGTTTCTCTGTGTAGCCCTGGCTGTCCTGGAACTCACTCTGTAGACCAGGCTGGCCTCAAAGTCAGAGATCCGCCTGTTTCTGCCTCCCGAGTGCTGGGATTAAAGGCGTGCCACAGGTATAGCTCAGTGGTAGAGCATTTGACGGCATTTGTATTTTTATCATACATTTTCTTATCCCCAAACTATCTTGCTCCTGGATTTCAGTGTACCATACCATGGTCTCCCCCTTCTTATGATTATATTGAAAGTTGTAAACTGACAACACGAAATGTCTGATAACTATTGTTGGTCACAAAAGCCTTTGCAACTCAGTTCTTAAGAAAACTAGATTGGTAGCAGATAGAGGTTATCTCCAGCAAAAGAAAATGGCTGTGTCTGAAAGGAAGGGCATGGACACTTCTTGTAGGATAGTGTTGGTGAGGATATGCCCCATTTGGTTAAAAAAAATTGTGTGGGGAAGAGAAACCACCAAAACCAGATCACCTATAGAAGAGCCCTTTCTAAGAGATGACTTCTTAACACTCAATTAGTTGGGGCTGACTAAGCAGGCCTGCAATTTTCTCATGCCTTTCAAAAGCCACTGCCCGAGGGAGGGATAGGAGAATGGCCCAGCACTCAACCCTGCCTTGTTTTTGTTTACTTTTGCTAAGAGATATTCCCTTTCCAGCTTTCCTCTACAATGTTCAAAGCCAAATAGTCAAACACCAGGTCCAAACCACACATGTTTTACATTTGCATTTCAAAATGTTTGAGCATCCATCATTATCTTGCCATTGGTTTGTGGTTCAGTGCAATATTCTGTTTGACTAAATCAATTAGGAACCGAAAGTTTTCTAGTGGGATTTTGTTTCTGAGGAGTAATGACAGCGTGGAGAACATGTTCCTTACTGGCTTTTGTATTGTGACTGTTGGCTCTCATCTGCCTATAACTCCAGCTCTAGGGATCTGTTGCCTGGTTCTGCGCCTCCCATAGAACATACACATATTTGCACACACATAAACACAAAATACATTAAAAAACCCAACAACCTAGGTTTAATGTAGGTACAAATGCAGGTATTCTTGGAAATGGAATAATGAGCTTAGATGAGCAAAATGGTCTGATGGTGGTATAAGGAAATCCCAGAATAAAGGGTTCCCTGCTGTACGTCCGTGCTCTAGACAATGGGAGAACAGTATTAGGCTTGAACTCTCTCAAGTGGACAGGATAGGCTGATTGGAAACAGGCAGAAATGTGATTTCTTTAAAAGGAAACCTGAAATATCTCAATCTTTAAAAATATGATATGAAATCTTTTTATTTAAACTCTAAAATTAAAATGCGCACGCACACGCACACGCATACTTACACGCACACTATTGTAACACCGTGGGCTAAATTCCATGTTTGTAAACGAGACCTGTGAAGCTCAGCTGTGAATTTCATGGTAATAAATAGAATACTCTGTTTATGTAAAAATGATACAAATTAACAGTCTGTCCTGCAAACATTCATATATTTGCTCCTTTATAAGGTAGCTATTACTGAGAATCATCTAGTTTCCCAGGCCTGGGGCTTCTGCCTGGGGTAAGTTTCTAAAGTTACAGTGATGGCAGATTCTAAGTAAAGCATTCCTGAATCCAAAGGAAACTGGGGGGTGGGCGGGGGCTGGGGGATGAGGAGATCAGTATGTTTGCTGTTTATAAATACACTAGAACCTAAGGCCAATGGGAATAACTGAATGCAGTAGAATTTAAGCTTTTTGACATTTTTCAGGCTACAGAAAATAATTGGGAAATTATTAGTCCTTTCTTTCACTATGTGAATATGTCCTAGCTGTCTTATCGTAGTTTTGCTTTAACTAAATTTAAACAAACTGTCATACGTGTGAGACTGATTGAAAAGCTCACTTCCTACAGCTGTTTTTTAAAGTATGTTGACTTTTAAAATACACCAATAAATGTGATTATTTCTCTTAAATGAGCTTGCTACCAGACAGATGTTTGTATCTGCACATATTCATGCATGATCCACATATTATTTGATTTCTTTTTTCTCACTAAAGACCATCTTACTTTTGCTACAAGCTATATCCAGCACCAGCCACTTCTTTTTTCCTGTCTGTGAACTTTGGTCGGACTACAAATAAACCACTTAAATGAATAAACTCTCTTAAGTTCCAGAATGCTTTGATTGTGATAAAAATAAAAATATTAAGTACTTGCTCTGAGAGTACTGAGTGAATTAGTATTTCTACTGTTTGTGGTTTTGTGTAATTTGTTTACCATAGTAGGCATTAAAGGTCTCAGCACTCAAACTCTGTGAATGTAAAGACATTCTGGAGGAACCATTTGATTTCTAGACCTCTTCTAAAGTTCCCTTCAGGCAACTATCCACAAAATTACCATGCAGGAGTACAGAGGAAGCTGGGTGTTGCTCTTCAGGTATAGTTTGGCCTTTCTAGGTGGAAGAACAATGTATCCATTGGTGATAACCATCTAGGTCCATGGATGATGTAATAAAGCATCGGTTGCACTAATGAGATGGGAAGCTCCAAAGACCTCTTGGCTATTTTGTTAAGAAAAACCACCACCTTCAAACAACAACAACAAAAAGCTCCTTGAAATGGCTTCTGTCAAAAATAAACTCCTCAGTTAGTTCACAGCAGGTGTTCCTGACAGAATAGAAAACACTGGAATTTCCTATGACTGTGGTTGGCTTTAAAGAACACAATTTAAACACATCTTTCATCATTGTAATAATATGGTAATGATTAAATTCACCTGCCAAAGCCCAAGGCATCTGTTTATTTCATGGGAACATTCAAGTGTCTTGTGTACAGACTTGTTCAAGTGGGAGTTTGCCATTGCAAGAGCAGTCAAATGCAGCTTGTCTCACACAACCGAGGAATGGTATGTTCTCCTTGATCAAGCAGTCTCTCGTTGGAGAACAGCTGCATAGAACCCACGTTCGAATTTTCAAGGGGTTCACTTTGAAAGTAGCACAGCAGCCATGTTCACGGGGCCATTGCTTTAAAGCTATAATTCACACTTACCTCCTTTATTCCCAAAAGCTTTATGTGTTTTCCCAGCTTTGGCAGAACTTACTCATGGGTCCATGCTGCTGTGGCTGGTTCTCAGACTGTAGAGCTGTTCTAATCCAGAGGCTTCGTCTGAATGTTTGCTTTGCCTCAGTTGTTTTATCAAGCCCCAGTTCTTTTGGAGCTCTTCCCAATCTGTCTGGCTCCTTGTTCAACCAGTTTAAGTTCGAGTATTTTGATTGTTAGTTGCACAATACTGACCTTTCCTGGATGATTGTTGATTTAAAAAGCTCAATTTTGCCCCTTATACTTTGATTAGAATATTTGATCTGGAATCATAAAATTACAAGCCTTTGTAATGCAGAGAGTTTGTGCATCACCTCTTTCTTAAGCTTTTCATTTCTATAAATACAGCAGTTCCATTATTGAGATCCTCTTTTATTTGTGCATGCACTTGGTACATTGCAAAAGCACTCATTAAAAACACACATATTTTGATAGATATTGCAGTACATTGTTTTTAAGCCTTAAAAACCAAATCTCCACTTGCAGCAATTCGTATGAGTCTGGAGGAGATCAAGCTAAGTGAAGTGTAAGGCACATATAGAAGTACTATGAATCTTAGCAATTCACTCATAGAAACCGAATATGAGGATGTGTACCAGGGGCTTGAGGGGGAAGGGGGAAGAAAATCAGGAAATGCTAATAAAATACAATGCTACCTTAAGTTCTAGAGACCTAGTATATAACATAGTAACTATAGCTAATCATAATATTTATGTACTTAAAATTTGCTGAGAAAAATTTATCTTATGGACTTTCTGCACAAAGTAGGTAATTAGCTGACAGGACGAATGTGTTAATTAAGTTGTTGGTAGTAATCACTTCAAACCTCTTCCTGTAAAATTTCCTCCATCATCCTTTTCTCTCCTTTAAATGTTTTTTGACCTTACTGTCCACTGTGTGCATGCATTTGTGTCTGTGGGGTATGGGGAGAAGAAAACTGTGGCAATACAGAGGAGTGGGCACCGATTTGCTAGAACAGATACTTTCTAAGCTCGCACTAGAGAAGCATTCTCTCTATGTTCTTTCCTTCTCATTCCCACTGGGTCCTTTCATAGTTCACTAGGATCCTCATAGAGAATCCTATAGAATATTGCCATTTGATTCAGTGGGTCCATGCAAAATAGCAATGTAACAGAATGCAACAGAACCAACCTCCGCCCCCCCCCCAAATCTTTCCTCACTGAGCTTTTTGTCCAGAAGAACAGAGAAAAACAAACAGCATTACTGATGAACGGTGTGAACTATTATTAAGCAAGCTACAGACATTAGTCAGTATTTTTTTCATATGTAGTGAAAATATTAGCCATTCAAAGTACCCCCATCCATACAGGAGACCCAAAGAAATGAGATGTCCTTGTGGGAATGCAGTGGGAGGGGCGAAGCCAGTGAAGCCCTTTAGTTGGTACAGTTGCTGTTAAGTTATTTATTTCACATTCTTTATAAAGAAAGCCAAGTATTAGCAGTAGTTCGCTGTAGCTATTGGAATACTGTGAGCTGGGCAACAGACATTTATGATTTTATGGTTTGGGGGGACAGAGTGGTAAGATCCTTGGAGGAGCCTTCCTTGCCTCTGAGATCTGGTGGCTTTCTGGAAGGCTTTGATGTTCTCTACTTGTAAATGAGTCATTGCATCCTCTGGCTCATACTGTGTTCTGTGTGGGTGTGTTTTCTTTCCTCTGAGCCCGGTTATATCGGATTAGCATCCATTGTTAAAGGACACAACTTGACTATATAAGCAAAAACTCCATCTCCAAATAAGGTCACATTCTGAAGGACTAGGGGTTAAGATTTCAATGTTCCTTTTGTAACACTAGAATGTCTCAGATAAAGAATTCACATAGGTATCCAGTGAGCACAGACTATGTGCAACACCTTGTTCTGGGTGGGGAAGCTGTCGCAAGAGCAGAAAACAGGGTGACCCAATCATACTGTTTGTAAAGCATCTTATGTTAGATTGTATTAATTACACAAAACAACAAGTCTCACTGTGACACATTAATACATGCATACAATGTACTTGGATCATATTCACTTATCTCTTCCTGCCTTTATCCCTTCTTTCCCAGTCCATTTTCTCTTTCTTATCCAGCTTCCTTCAGCCTACATTTCTCTTATTTCTGTATGACAGCACAGCATACAACACTTGAATTTCTGTGTGGCTTACATTGCTTAACAGAAATCCATTCCCATCCATTTTCTTGCAAATGACATGATTTTATTATTTTTGGCCGAATAGCATTCTACTAGTGATATGTTTTCTTTATCTATCTATCCTTCTATTGATGAGTTCCATAACTTGACTACTGTCAGTAGTGTCACAATAAGCATGATTGTGCAAGTATCTGCATTGTATGCTAAGATTTATTCATTTATATAACAAGGGGTGGTATAGCTGAATCATATATGACAGTTCTATTTTTAGTTTGTGCAAGAACGTTGATTCTATTTTCCATAAACACCAGTGGTATACAAGGATTCCTTTTTCCTCATAGTTTTGCCAGCATATTTTTTAAATGTTGTTAATGATAGACTGGGGTAAGAGAATTTTAATGTAGTTTTTTATTTGTATGTTTTCATTGTAAAACAAGCTAATTTTTTTCCACATATTTCTTGGACAGTTGTATTTTTGTTGTTGTTGTTGTTGTTGTTGTTGTTGTTGTTATGTGTCTTCCTAGTTCTTGTATTTGAATTATTTTTTCTTCTGGTACATAGTTGTTTTAATTCTCTATATGTTCTGGGTATCAATCCCCTATCAGCAGGTATATATGTCTCTTCCCTCTGCTATGTCCTTTGGTGACTGAGCTAAAGTCTTTTAACTTGATAATATTATTTCCTAAGCAATTTTAATGTCCTATTGAGAAAGTTGTTGCCTTGCTCATATTTGAGATGTTTCCTGTATTTTCTACTATTAGTTGCTAAACATCAAAATCTTGGTAAAGTTTTCTTTATCCATTTTAGTTGATTTTTGTACAGGTTTTAGATAGGAATCACGTTTTGTTCTTCAACATTTAGAAATTGCTTTCCTAACACTATTAGAAAGGTTGTCTTTTCTCCAATGTATGTTTTGTTTGCTTGCTTGTTTTATTTTTTTGTTTTGTTTTGTTTTTTGTTTTTTGTTTTTGTACTGTTTTGAAAATCAGATGGGCATAGTGGATTTTTCTGGTTCTCTTGTATTCCAATGGCACTTTTATCCATTTGTTTGGTTTTGTTGTTTGTTTGTTAGTTCTGTGACAGTGCTTGGCTGCTACTATTACTGTGACTTAGTATAATTTGAAATCTGGTTTTGTAATATTCTACTGTTGCTCTATTTGCTTCCAGATATTTAGCTATCAGGTGTTCTACTTGTCCCCATTGAATATTGGGAATTTTCCCCCTAGTTTGGTGGAGGCATGTCATTGGAATTTTGGTGGGAACTGTATTGACTCTATAGATTACTTTTAATTACTATTAACATTTTTACAAAGTTAATTTGACTGATTCATCAATACAGGAACCTCTTCTACATTCTCAGGTCCTCATCGATTTCCATCCTCGTTGTTAGATTAGTTTTCATTTTATAGTTAAGTTAGCTTCTTTGTCAGTTAGGGTTTTATGGCTGGGAAGAGATGTTGTGACTAGCACAACTTTTATAAAATAAAGTAAGTATTTAATTGGGGGCTTGCTTACAGTTTCAGCTTTGAAACCTCAAAGCCAATGCCCTATGATGCACTTCCTCCAACAAGGCCACACCTACTCTAATAAGCACACACCTTCTAATTCTTCTAATTTTTCCAATCTAACTCTTCTAAGTTCACCAACTGGGAACTAAGTATACAAATGTATGAACTAAGAATACAAATGGGGCCATTCTTATTCAAATTATCACATCTTCTTTGGTTCAGTATGACTGAATACATTTTAAATTAAATCAAAATACTGTTTGCTCTCTCGATTTGTTCACATTTATATATATATATATATATATATATATATATATATACACACACACACACACACACACACTAACTTTTTACATCTGTAATTTATAGCTATTTTTTGAAAATACTGTCTCTAAAAGTTTTGATGGAGTTTTCTAAGTCATTTAAGGATGATGACATATTGTCTGTTAGTATAATTTGAGTTCTCCTTTCCTTATTAACCATCTTTCTGTTTTTGTTTTGTTTTGTTGTTGTTGTAATTTTTTGCTTTATGGTTTTTGTTGTTGTTTTGCATGTTTGTTATTTTTTAGCTGATTTACTCCTCTGGGTAAAAGCTCAAGTACTTCATTGAGTAGGCACACAAGAGTGGGCATCTTTACCTTGTTTATTATTTTAAGTGAATTTTGTCAGTTTTTTTTTTTTCTTCAGTTGAACACTGTCTACATCTTTTTGGCATTTGTTCAAGTGGTCATGTGATTTGGGTTCTTGATTTTAGTTACACAGATAATTCACATATATTCAAACATTCTTGCATACCTAGAATAGAACTATCTCAATTATAGATGTAATATCCTCTTGAGACATTGTTGAATTTCATTTGTAAATAATTTGGTAAGGACTTTGCATCCGTGTTAATCAAGTATATTGGCTTATTATTCTCTTATTTAGTGACTTAGTGTTCTATTGCTGTGAAGTGACACCATTAACAAGGCCACTTATAGAAGAAAGTATTTAACTGGGGGTTTTCTTACAGAATCTGAGGGGTTAGTCTATCATCCTATCATCATCAAAGCAGGCAGGCAGGATGCTGTAAAAGTAGCTGAGAGTTACATCATTCTGGTCCTCAGACAGCAGGGAGAGAGAGAGAGAGAGAGAGAGAGAGAGAGAGAGAGAGAGAGAGAGGCAGAGACACAGAGAGAAGAACAGAGCTAGACAGAGAGGAGATAGAGAAAAGAGAGAAAGAAGAGAGGGAGGAGAGAGAGAGAGAGAGAGAGAGAGAGAGAGAGAGACAGAGACAGGGACACAGAGAGAAAGACAGAGCGAGACAGAGAGGAGATAGAGAAAAGAGAGAAAGAAGTGAGGGAGGAGAGGAGAGAGAGAGAGGCAGAGACAGAGACAGAGAAACAAAGAGAAAGACAGAGCGAGACAGAGAGGAGATAGAGAAAAGAGAGAAAGAAGAGAGGGAGGAGAGAGAGAGAGAGAGAGAGAGAGAGAGAGAGAGAGATTGATTCTGGCATTTGAAGCCTCAAAGTGTATTACTTCCAGTAATACACTTCCTCCAACAAAGCCACACCTTCTAATCCTTCTCAAATAGTTCACTTACTTGGCATTAAGCAAGCAAATATCTGAGGCAGCATGGGCCATTTTGATTTGAAACACCACACTTAATTTGTGTAATTATCCTGTTTTACTGTTGGGGTGCCACTAAGTTCCCAGAATAAGATTGGAAATGTTCTTTCACCCTTTAATTTCATGAAATAATCACAGGAAACTTGGTTTTATTTCTTCCTAAAAGTCTAGGAAAATTCAGAAATCAATATGTTAGATTTTATCAGTATATCAATCTATTTTATTTCTGCTTATCTTTTCTTTTTAATCTTTGTGATTTAATTTTGGTAAGTCATACATGCCTAGAAATGTATCCATTTCTTCTGGTTGTGCCTGGTTGCCAGAATATGTGTTTTCTAAATATTTCTAAATGACTATCTATATTTTAGTGACAGCTATTATATTTTACCTCATTTTTAATTTTTAATTTTGCTTAAATTATGTCTTCTCTCTTTTTACTTAATTCAGATACAGATTTATTAATATTGTTAATTTTTTAGTGAATCAAGTTTTGCTTTCACTGATTTGTTTACAGCATAAATATTCTACTTTTAAAAATTGTGCTACAATGTCATCATCTACAGATATGTTGGACCTCATTCATAGCTTGCCTGTGACATGCACAGCAGCCTGAGGACCACATAAAAATGAAACATGGAGATATAAAAATCTGTATTTATTTATGGTGGGTGAAGATAAGAATAATTATTTCAATATTTCATATTTGTTTATACTTGTCTCATTGGCCTATAATATGAGCTATTTCAGAGAAAGTTAAATAATCTGTGCAAAGCAGTTATTCTCTAGTTATTAGATAGAAGACTCTACATGTCTGCTAAGTTGATTTGATGTACAGTATAGTTTAGCTATCAGATTTATTCATTAGATTTTTGTCTAGGTTCCTTATTTATTGATGCAAGTGTACACTAAAGTCACCTGGAACTATTGTATTGCCTGTTTCTTTCCAGTAGTACTTGTATTTTGAAATTAAGTGTAACAGTGTTTGGTGCATAGGATTCTACTATCATTATGTTTTCTTGATACATTTCTGCCTTCGTACTGTCATTGTTTGTCTGCTTTAAAGTTTGACTTAAAGTCTTCTTTGCTTGATAAGAAATTTGCCATAGTAGCAAATCCTTCTCAGGTCTCAACCCATTTGCATTGAATATATTTTCTTGTCCTTTTACTTGTATTATGGGCATGTGTTTGCTGATGAAGTGTGTTTCTTGCAGGCAGCAAAGAGTTTGTATTTTGTTTCTAACTTAACTATTCAATCTATGTGGATTATTTGGAATATTAAGACTATTTACATTGATGATTATCAATGAAATGTATGAAATAATTTGCCATTTTTTCCTCTTTTTTTTCTGTTTTATTCGTTCCTAATTCTCATTTATGCTTCTAGTGGAAAATTTTTTCCAGTTAACTAGTTGTTACTCTAAACCTCTGTTTTCTGCATTTAGAACTTCTTTCTTTATATTCCTCCACACTCACTTAGTGGCCATGATACTGTTTAGTTACTGTTACATTGTTACTGAAGATAGGGACTACTTCTCCGTTTAGGAAAAGTAAACATCAATCTCAGGCTTGCAGCTTACTTAGTAAAAGGGACTAAAAGCAGGTAGCATAATATAATATGGGATTGAATCCAGGATCAGTTTAAGGATGTGTTCTACATCTAAGTAACATTCTCCACATCACAATGTACACACACACACACACACACACACACAGACACACACACCCACCCACACACACACACACCCACACACCCACACACACACACACACATACAGCAGCTTATAAAATAGGCTTACATATAAAATAGCTTTTTAAAAAACATCCCAACAGTTTGTTATCTTTTCTCCACCTGTCTTCTCTGGCCTACCCTCCTATTCCTATTCCCATGATTTTTTCTAGGGTGGTTTACAGGAAAGAGAGGACACTTGTTTCTTCTGCTGTTCTGCATTTCCATGTCTTCTTGAATCTATTCCCTATGAAAGAGCAAAAGCTAGGGCATAGTTACCTCTTATATGTTTTTCCATTTTCTGTCAGTTGGTCAGTAGGAGCAGTTTGTAACCAGAGCCAGTTGGATTGGCTTTGTTTTTATGCCCAATAGTACAAGTTAAAAAGAGACTAAGTTTCTCTTACTTGGAGTTTTCTCTAATTACATTACCTTATTGGACTACCATCCAGGACTGGCACTAAACTCCACTATACCAGTAGATTTTTGGTGTCCTGACGAATCCCAAGAACAAGAAAAAGGACAAGAAAAAAATAGTATGTGGAAGGGTAATAAGAGGTTACATTATTTCTGCCACTACGGACTATGGATGTCTGAGGCCTAGCACCAGCATGTCATTATAATCATGCATGCCTTAACTGTCTCTTGTCACTATGAGCTGGCTATTATTCAAAGGAAGGTGACTTTCACTTAGAACCTGATACCCAAATAACTTGCTTTAATAGCATTCAACTAGAGCCACACTGGATTACAAATGTGGCACTATCTGGAATGATGGGGCGATGTATGAATGGAGTGGATTGGATTCTATGTAAAAGGGGATTGTAGGAGAGTTGCTTTCGATAGCTGTCAGCTCAAGGTCAAGCTTCTCAGGATGAATCTGAGGTAGAGTGCCATGTGCCTGAGAAATGGAGAGAACTCATAAAGATAAGCATTCCATGCAGCTCCTACTTAGCCCATCCGAGATCTCCTTTCTTCTGTATCTGTTTCTGTGCTGGTTCTTCTCCATGAGGTCACTCGCTCTTGTTTTCAACTCCTTTCCTCTGCTTTGCTATCATGGGATGTTTTGCTAATGTCCATTTCTCTACTTCTGTTGCAGTAACCAGAGGCTATATGACCCTCCAAGTCTCTGTCTAATCCTGTGCCTTCATGCTTCTTCTTAGCTATCCACCTCTTTGAGGATCTGCTTTCTGCTTTAAGCTGCCAGGAAGTTAAAAATGCTAGTTTTTCTAATCCTCCATCTTGGCTTCTCTGCTATGTGTTCTTGGCAAACATTATTTCTCAAGCAAAAGATGGGTATGCATTCAATTAACTGTTTTGTTGACAGAAATAACTTAAATGCTAAAGTTTCATTGTTGCTGAAGAAAGGGACTACTTCTTCACTTAGACATTAGGGAGAGAAGATATCAACTTAGGGAATACAGCTTGTTTAGAGAGAAGGACTTTAAGCAGATGGTTTGATGTGAAATTGAATCCATATCTTGTGTATATTAACATATATTTTGCCTCTAAATTACATTCTCCACATCCTCAAATCCTTCCCTCATCACTTGACAAGGTAGCTTATAATACTTCACTTTTTTATTTCAAAGCTTATAAACTTATACATCAAAGTTGGATGCAGTTTTTCATTTTCTTGATGGGAGTTAGTACCACAGGGCCAGGATATATGTTTCATTTTGTAGTGCAACCAGGTCTCCAAGTCAAAATCCTCCTGCTTTATCTTTTCAAGTGCTGAGATTACAAGTAAATAGTACCATGCCAAACTTCCTCTGTTTCTATTTGGCAGAAGGCAAGTTGGAAATGTGAGGAATGCAAGCCCAATTGACCAGAAAATACAGCAGTTGCACATAAGTGGTTGTTTCACTCAAGGGGGTGGGACAATTTGTAAGGTTAGATGTACTCTACTTGGATAAGTCCATGTTTGTTGCCTGTGCTGGGTTTATAGCCAAGCACAATAGGATATCCCTTGCTCAGGAAGGAGCTAGAAGTCCCCACCTGCATTGATCTTGGTCTACTCACTACTAGCCTTGGTTCTAGTCACTGGGATAGATTAGCTCAGTCAGCTTGTAGGTGACAGATAGGTTTCCAGGATAGGTTTAAAAATATACCTCTTCCCAAAAGAAGTCTTGAACATACGGGGTTCTTGCTGTAAACTGTCATGATGACATTATATAAGATTTATAAAATCCTGTGAAGGTTGCTCTGGGCTGTAGAAGCTCCTCGGTTGCCTTCTGGCCCCACTGAACAGCCTCCACACTACTGAGGAGACAGGAAGGAGAGCTATCATCACTCCAGGTGTGTGTCCTCTCCCACCTGCCATCCTAGACTCAGATGACAATTATGCGGATTATTCTTTATTATCTAGGATTTTTACAGAGAGCACTTTTTGTCCTTTTGCAAGATTGCAGCACTAGATTAAATTTACCCTTTGGGATTTTATTATAATCAAGCCATGCTCCTCCTCTTATCTTAAGATATGGAAGATAAACTAAGAAAATTATTTTCCATTTTATTTTTTTTCCATAAGATTTTTCTACCTTTAGAGCAAAGAGAGTCTTTCTTTTTTGCCTCCTATTTTTCTTACACTGAATAAAATATTTCAGCTTAGGTGTAGACAATGCCTGAAAATGTATCTCCCAACTTCCAACTTTATTTTATTCTAGAATCAAATGCTTCTATTTGTACTCTAGTTACAGAATGTCTGGTTAGGATACTAGTGGCAAGCTTATGTTCCTTTTGTTGTAACCTAATATTTACAGTAAACTACTCATTCAGTGCCTTTATCCTATGACTGGAGAGGTCAAATATTTATAAAATTTAAAACAACCTCTTCCCCTGCAAAAGAATTCCCCTAAAACAATCCACCACGCTGTTGGTGGGTGTGCCATGATGTTAGATGACAAAAGCAAGAGTCAGAACAAGAAGAAAAAAAATCAAGTGAGAGTCTGGAATTCTTTGTAGGATTAAAGTTGCTGTTTTTGTTTCTAATTATATGTACTTTTACTCCTTAAAGTGAAACCAGGAAAATCCAGGTGGCTGAAAGTGAAAGCTGAATGTGGTTTAGATCTTACCCAGCATTCCAAGGCCTTCCTTAAAGCATTCATTAAGCCTCCCTTATCTCTGCTACTGCAGCAGAGGCACACAGTGGAGACACTGAAATACTTTTACATTAGCCTTTGCTCTAAAAATGAATTACAATCCTAAGAATGCCACGCTCCTCGTAAGAGCACCTAAAAACCAGTGTAGAGAAGTACAGGCCATTTCACTTTAGGATTATCAGCAAATATACCAGATGAAAGTAACTTCCACAATGATCATGAAGTCTACTTGTATCTACATAATATTTGAGAACAGGGCATTTATTTCATTTATGCATGTTTGGTTTTGTCTTTAGGGATTGAAACAAGGGCCACATACATGCTAAAGTATCAGTTTATCACTGACTTATGCCCTGAATCCCTGTATTGTATTATTTCTTAATAGCTGTGTCCCTACTGGCTCATGAAATATTCATTATGTAGCATACGATTCTATTATCTTCTTGTTAATATTTTTAGTTTAACGACATAAATAAATAAAGGTAGAAAAATAACTATATTAGCCTAGCCAGTGAATTAACTGGTGGTGTTGCTATTCTGAAGTGTGTGTTAGTAGATCCGATGTAGCACTTTCCTTGTATCAGGACCATTCAGAAGGAAAGGATCATGCCTCACAGCATGATGGGTAGAAACAGTCAGCTTTGGGTGAGATTCTCTCAGAAAGGATGTGGCTTTGCCCCACTTATTTTCATGTAGCATCCTCATAGCATGCCGAGAATGACAAGCACCAAATACAAAGCCAGACAGAAGCAACACTCTTTGATGTGAGTGACAGGTACTTCCCTGTGCAACAGACATATCCAAAATGGATTAATGTCTAAGCCAGGCCCTTTCACCTGTATCCTCTCCTGAGGATTGACAAAGCAGTGTGTGGGGCTTGTCCCTAGACCTGCTGACTCTTCTGCAACCTTTGAGGTGACACCAGTTTCTGATCTGAGAAAGCATGTCATTTGGGGTCAGTTGTGCCATTCAGTGATGTCTTGTAAGGGATTCCCTGTGGTGGAGGAAGAGAGAGAAGGAAAGAGACAAGGGGCCTGGTAGGAGTTCAGTGTGGCCTCTTGGTAAATGTCATCTATGTCTTTTAATTGGTAATTTTCTTTATTACCAACTTTCTATATTACTAACAAAAACTGCCTTTATTACACAGTCTATGTAAAGCACATACTCAGAAGTATGAGGCTCACAGGTAAGAATCACAGTGGATCTGTAAGCCCAAGTCCTCGTGGCCTGTTCTGATAGCTGGCTTCTTACCATAGCATTTAGGAGGTATGGGTACCCAGGATCAGGCAGGCCTGTTGGTCTTCAAAAATTTTTGCCATCAACGTTACCATGATTTACTCCTTCATAGAGGATGCTTCCTTCTGCCTAACATCCTCAGGGGTTTATTTCCACCTCTGATGTGAGGATGGTATGGAACTGCTCATCCTGGGCTGTAGATAAAGCCCTAATAATGTGGTTAAGCTAAGCAGGAATTTCCATATGTTGGACATGGTGTTTGTCTCACTATTGCTTGGGTGTTTTATAAAGGCCTTCTGTGGCTTTTCCAGATTATGGCCCTTACTTCTGGCTGTGAGTGAAAAAGCTTGAAACTGTGTGCTTGTTGGCGCTGTACAGTGACTCAAAGAACACTAACAGTGCCACAAAATGTATGAAGTAGCAGCAGAGAGGAGAGAGAAAGAGGCCTATCGCACATCCTACTCTGGGTATTCCTGTGGTATGAGGGTTCCTCCCATTATTTATGTCAGTATTCGATGGCTTTTTCTTACTTGCTTGTCAGCTGAACTCTCATATCTTCAATGACATGATCCCACTTCAAAATATTCTATCATTCATTCTTAATTGGCAAGGGCACTAAAAGAGTGAATAACACCAACTATGACCAAACATCACCAACAGTAAAAAGCTCAAAATTAGTACTACTTATAGAAAGATAAGTGTATTGAAACCCTGCCTCAAATCAGCCGGATTTCTCCCTCTCTCTTAGCTGAAGAACTGTTGTCTACATCATGGCTGTTTGTTTTAATTTAACAACTGTAAGTAAATGAACATTTACCCAAATCACCCTAAAGAGCTCATTCCATTAAATTTCTAGGAAAAAACAAAAAAAACAAAAAAACATTTGACATAATTTGGAAGTCCAAGCCTGATAATTGTAGGGTGTGTAAGCAAGCCACACAGTCCCAATGTCAACAGCCCAGTAGGTCTAC
This sequence comes from Rhynchomys soricoides, assembly GCA_019843965.1. Lineage (NCBI taxonomy): Eukaryota > Metazoa > Chordata > Mammalia > Rodentia > Muridae > Rhynchomys > Rhynchomys soricoides. The sequence goes on along the minus strand of JADRCH010000019.1, from coordinate 11,250,442 downwards.
CAGCATCTGGAGCGAGGAGGAAGAAGTAAAACTGTTTGTTACACTCTGTGCTGAAGTTTCTTTGCCCGGCTGAATTTTCTTTTCCCTTCTGAATAGGAAAGCAGAGTTAGCGCTGTCATATGGAGCCAGTCGGTAATGGGGTCTGCCAGGCGTGGAGGAGATAAAAGCTACCACCTGCCTTGCCTCCGTTCCCCCTGCCCCACTTCCCAGTCTCCAGTTGTCTGCACAGCTGCTGACAGCCAGTCATTGTTCCACTTCAGAGCTGTTGGGAGCTCAGCTGTCCCAGTCTTAGCTTCACAATTGCCGTTTGAATGCAACTCTTGGGTGGGATTTGTGTGCACCTTGGCCATGACCCCTCAGTGGGCCATGTGCCTGTAGTTCTGAGCAGAGTTGGAACAGAAAGAGCTGTGTGTTTGACATGTGCCAGGACTAAGGGGGAGCCCAGACAAAATTCCCAAGAGGGAAGGGGTTTTTGAGAAAAGATAAAAGGGAAAGAGTGTACAGTAATAACTATTTAGCATAGTCAATTTGAGGCTGCAGAGTATACATTCACCTCATTGTGAGACTAGATCCCTCTTCTCTTTAATGTTGCCTGGGCTTGGCCAATAGAAGCAATACATTTTGCCTTTTGGCAACTGTCATTGGCTCAGAGATGGCACATAACTTAGGTCAACGAGAGTCCTGGAGACTCATGCACACAGTAAGCTTCCTCAGCCTTCTCCTTCTCTCCTCCCCGCCCCCATAGCTTTCTTTCACAGTGGTGGATATTGAAGCCCAAACACTGCACATACATGCAAAGACGGTAGTATTGAACTAGACCCCCAGCTCACATAGACCTAGCTTTGATAAATAGGAATCATTTTTCTAGTTTAAACAGAATTTATGAAGAGAAATAAGGGTAAAATATACTTATGGCCAACATATTCTTGCTTGTTAGGTATGATGGATGTTGTAGTAAGAAACTCAGATCCCCTTTAAGGGAAAATGTGATTATCTCCCCAGGATTTAGGAGTAAGCTGGTAGATATCACTCTTCCATCTGGTAATAGCCTCTGCCAGCGAGTATCATTTTGCCCAGTCGCATGCCATCTCAGTAAGGCTGTGGTCCATATTAAGTTACTGAAGTGGAAACAGGGAGGCCTGATTTCTAACACTACTCAGAACATCTCTAGATAAAAGCACCTTCAATTTCTTACAAGTTTCAGCAACTCCCTTGAGGCTACAGTACAGCTCCCTGTTTGTCCCTTCCCTTCTGTAGATGTAAATCCCAAACTCTCCTAGTGAAGCTCCTGAAAATGTCTTAATTGCTGTCCCCAGGCCCTTCCTGTAGCACCAAGCTAAGTAGATTGGACTTCCTCCTGTAGGTGGGCCTGAGCAGATGGAATGCAAAGTGAGGGCTCTAAGAAAAAGGAGTGACAGTAAGTTAAAGCAGGTCCTTAAAACACAACGCATACAGTTACATTCTTCGGGAATCTACCCCAGACTCTCCAGCGTATTGAAACTTGATCACACCCATCCTCTGGACCAACAGTGTATACATTACTTATTTATCAGATTTGTCAGGTGTTTGGGAGTTATGTCGTCATGTCTGAATGCCATATATTCACATGAACAGCAAATACTTTTTAATGATGCATGATGTTATAATGACCACCTTAGACTGCTTCTCTCTCCCCTGAGTCTTGAATATGAGGCGCCTTTGAAAGAGAATTTTTTGTAGTTCCCTTCATAAGGACATCAATCTTACCAAGCTTAAAATTAAAATGCTAGCACAAGTGGCATTTCCTTTTCCATTTCAAATCTGCAGCGTTGTGAGAACTTTCAGGAAATTAAAATACTGCCTTTAAAGCTCCGCTTTTATAAGGAAGAGAAGGGAGCGGCCACACACTAGCATTTGTCAGCTATCGAGATTTTTTATAGCCCATAAAATATTTGCCAACATTTTTCTCATGTGAAATGTATTATACACAGTGAGTAAAAACAAACATGGACACTTTATGTGTAGATACTTGTAAAAACTTGAAGCCAGAGTAAATGATCAGCAAGGCTCAGGGTTAATAATGGGATCACAGGCGGCCTTAAACTCAGGCAGCAGCCCTCCGCATTAAGGCAGCGGTTTGCACATGTCTCCTCTTACTGCTGCGCCAAAACAATGATTAAATTCTAAACAGATGGCTCACCAGTTACTTAATTGTGTGTGCATATATATTTATATATACATATATGTTTTCATAACATATATCAGTATACACACACACACACTATTGATTCTGGAACTCAATATTTCTTTTAAAAATTATATCATGCAAAATTACAACAATTATACATTGAAGCTATCTCAGCAATGCAATCACAGACCTATTTGTCATAAGACCATATTGTATAAATCAGAGCGTTTATATAGTCTACATCACTAATGAGTTCTGTGATACATAAGTGCAATATTCAATATGGTTTGAAGAATCTTAAATTCTTCCCTTTCAGAAGGAAAACCAACTTCTATCTATTTATTTTTAAGTCATAGTCTCAAAGATGTCACATAAAGTCTTAGTGCAACTTTAATTTATAACAATTTCAACTTTTTAAATGTTATATGATTATTTAACTATGCAACTTTTTTCATATTTAGTATTTAAACTTTTATTATCAGTTCCTTTTCCTTTAAAGTATTTTTCATTCAAAATTTGACTTATTTTTCCTGAGTAACTAGAGCCAAAATTTAAATTACAAATTCAATATTTAAGATGTATAACTCAATATATAATTCTCTATATATGAAACTTATCTAATTGAAATTTTAAATTACTTTTTTTTAAGTTTGTACATTTTTACTACTAATATTTCTAATGTTGAGCACGGTGCCAGGAGTATTATGATGTATCAGACAGAAGACCGATTTTTGCGTGTTTATGTTTCTTGTCATTTTTCTTAGTTGCTGTCATTTTCTGGGTACAGACCATCTCACATAGTTTCTTCCCAAATCAAGAGCATGTAAATGTAATTTCCTTGCCAAATCACATGTCATATACACTAATTATAAATGTCTGTGTCTTTAACATGGAATTTATTCCTTAACATAGGAAATATGGTTGGCTAAGGCTAAGGGAACCTAACATAAGTGTTCGCTTTTACATGTCTACATGTCTTCACATAAAAACCAGAGACTGATATTCATGGAACACATAAGCCCCTCTGTTTTATTGATAACTTTTTTGATAAGAAGTTCCACAAAATGCTTCTAAGGAAATATGTGTTTGGAGCAAGATGTCTTTGTGTGTATGTGCCCTTGGGTGCCCTTGCACAACTCTGTGTTGGCCTGAAGAGAGCCCAAAGCATAAACCAGACATAAAGAGCTTTACGCACATGCTGTAGAAGGCAGTAGCTCTTTGGAACCATGTTCTACTTGGCAGAAACAAATCCGACTCAGCCCTTTCATCATTCATCTCTGAGTATATTAAATTTTCTCTCTTGTCCAAAGTATGGATATTTTTGTAAAAACCTTCCAAGGTGAAGTCTTTATGTCTGCAAAATGCAAAGGTTATAAGCTTCTTTCTTAAGAACAAGGGAAGTTTATTTCCTGAACGCTAATATAAATTTTCTTATTGGATATTTCCTTGGTATAGGTATGAGGAAAATAGCCACATTGCATCATTGGCTCCACTCATGGTCTCTGCTTACAGTTTTTCTTGAATAAAGGTGTCTTTCTTTTAGTAATTCTCATGAATAGACATTCCCAAACCTTTCCTACCCATAATTCCCTAGGTCATAGCATGGTTTCTAGAACACAGACATGTACTTAGATAAGGGTATAGGAAAAAAAAAAAAGAATTAAGGAAGAATAAAGACCAGAATGGGCTAGACAAATTATTTACAAAAAGACGAGAGAATGAAGGTTTTAAGTTTTAGGATCAAACATGGAAAGTAGAAGGTACTATGTATTGACTTATGAGATACTGAGAAAAGAATCTTTGTTTTTTTTTGTTTTTTTTTTTTCAAAAACTACTACTAATGAAAGTCAGATATAACAACAGCATCTGAAAATATCAACTGAAAACCAAGAAAGCCTGTTCTACTAATAAGAAGGAAGGATTACTTTTGAGCAAGTAACATTGTGTTTTCTTGTCATTCCAAGTTCATGTCACTATCTTCAAAGTGATTAAAAATGGTCACCAGTGAAAGACCTGTGTCTGAGGATCATTCCGAAGCAGAGTGCAGTCTGTATTGACCTGTTGACTGTAATTTGCCCAGTGTGGTCCATGAATCTCATTTGGATACTCACATTTCATAGGGTCTAGAATTAATAATTCTTCTGTCTTCTCTCGACTTTCCAAATCGTCACCCAAAAGGATATTTTTGGAGATGCATAGCAAAACTTGTCAATCTTAGGAGGTTACATGTGCTCCAAGGGAAGTCTGGCCACCTGTTATAGGTTTGTCAATTAAAAGAGCCAAATTCAAAGTGGAAAGCAAAAACAATCAAACAAACAAACAACTAGAAGATGATTTATTTAATGTTGTCAGACTGGGAAGAGAATAAAAATATCCAGTGAACACCTACGTCTGTCTTCAGGGTCCTAAAGTGAGATTAAATTTTAAACAGCTAAGAATATTCTCAGCTATGCACTGATCAAGGTGTTAAACCACCCACCACTGACCTGTCTTTTTCTGGGCTTCAGTCTCATCCTGTAAGGTGGACTGACAAATTGTTAAAATTGTGTAAATCCTCATTCTGTGAGAAAAGTTCTCACCCTGCATGATGCCTTTCTCTCTCCAAGTATGAGATTCTTGAGAGCAATTCCCAATTTCTTTGGGGCCTATTATTTCAATAGTCTGATAGTCAGATTGAGAGTCAATAGCTATCTCTTTAGAATGTCTTCATTTCTAACAGGTCTTTTAGATATTTCATTTAGAATACACCCAAGGCATAGAAGTCTGAACACACTGCCTGGGACTCTAGAACAGAGAAAAGTTTGAAAGCAATGCTTCAGGAAGATGAATGAAGATCAGACTAAATAGTACAATTTTAAGTCTTGATCTTTACCTATGTGGTCTTGTCTGTATGATCTATATGATCATATTGGTTTATTGTCTTAAATAATACTATAGTAATTAGATATGCATCATTTTGCAAAGTGAAAAGGCCAGTCTGAAATAAGTACATGATGTACATTTCTAATTAAATGTCCTTTCAGAAAAGGAAAACCAATAGATGTAGAATAAAGATTAGGAAGAAAAGAAGGAGGAGGTAATGGAAGATGGAACATGAGTGCATTTTCAGGCTGTGAACTATTCTCTATGGTATTGTGGCTCTACATGACATTAATGAGTTAGATAAACTGTATAATGCAAGCAGTGAACTTAGTGTTGTGGAATTTAATTAGTAATAATGTGTCAATACAGATTCTTTTCAAAATGTGTATGTGCACGTGCTATGCTTGTGTAGGTGTTATGCTTGTGTAGGAGGCTTCATATGTGTGTACATACATGCATTCACATATATGTGGAAGCCAGAAGACAGCCCTGGGTGTCATGTCCAGGAATATCTTCCACTTTGTTTGAGGTATGATCTCTGATTGACCTGGAGTTCATCAGATAGGCTAGTGTTGCTGTCCAATGAGCTTCAACAATCCTTCTGTCTCCACATCTGCAGAGCAGGGCTTGCAATCATGTACCACCACGTCCAGCATTTTCAGATGTGTTCTGGGGTTTGAATTCAGGTGCTCATACCTATAAGGTAAACATTTTACTGACTGAGCTGTTCCTCATCTTTGAATATTGTTCTTTATAAGACACATGACACAGCCGTGCTGAGCATTAATAGTAGTTATGTTGGGGAGAGAACTGTAAGAATTCTGTACTTTTCTCAATTTCAAAATAATTGAAAACTACACAAAAAGTGAATCCTGCTAATTTAAAAGTATACATGCGTGAGTCTAAATATCTATTTATCTGTAAATTCCCACAAACCAGCTTCCCAGATGAATGTTTCCATGAATAATGTGCATTATGTAATCCAGTCTAAATTATTCCAATAATATTTCTGTGACAGTCTGTTTATCATTGAAGCATTAAACTGGGTATGAGGATCTTTAGCAATTCTGAGGCCATTATTAAATATACTTTGCTGTGTGCTGCATTGGCTTTATGTCTGTATCACACAAACATGACAAATATTTTAGGTAATCAACCTATAATTGTAGGGTTCCTACTAATGCAGACAACTGAACATTAAACTCATAGTCTAAAGCATTTAGAATCTAACCATGTGAAAGCCACATTTCTAGGAGTTTTTATTTTTGGTGTTTTTGCAATAGCATTTTTAAAAATATTTATTTTTATTGATGATGGAGTACGGTCTTCTGAGAAGGCCTTATTTTATCAAAATGTGTTCAGAAGAATTTATTTGAAGAACAATCATATAAATGGTTTAGTCTTTAAAGTGTTGTATTCATGTAGCTGGCTATTTCATGTTTAATCTCTAAATATGACATGTACTCTGAATTTGAGATTATTCCTGCAGAACATTGGTAGTATCCTATTCCTAAATATTTATTTCTTTTATGTGCATATGTTTCTTTTCAAGGTATATATGTGTCCCACATGCATATAGGAGGCTAACATAGTCAGAAGAAGCATCAAAGTCTGTTCAGATGGTTGTAAACCACCATGTGGGTGCTGGGAACACAAGTCCTCTGTATGAACAGTTGATGCTCTTAAACTACTGCTAAATCTCTCCAGCTCCACTTGGTAATATCTTCTAAAATAAGACAAGACAACCTGATTCTCTCTAGTCACTAATAAGCATCAGTTAGTTTATCCTCCTCTTTTACAAAAGAACAATGTGTCAGTAAGTAGTCCAGTGGTGATTCTTCTGCCTCATCCTCCCTCACATTATGATTGTGGATTGTCCTTCTATGCATGGTTTTACTGGTGCCTTTTATCAGAAGTTTGCATGGAGTTTATTGACATCCACAGTCAAGGTTCAGTTCCTTTGGGTGTATTTTCATCTTAGGACACCTGTGTAGTGAGAAGTTTTGTTTCTTAAAAAAAAAAAAAATAGTTACGTTATATGAATATGTTTTTGTTTTAATCCCAAGTGTGGGATATGGGGCTGCTTCAAATTGTCCACAGCCTTAACTATGATTGCTTCATGCTCTAGGGAAGGTGTGATTTTTACCTGCTGCAGATAGTTTAGGACTCTGGAGAGGGTATAAATGGGAGAGCCCCAAGAGGGCCTCTGGAGGATGCTGTTCCCCATGCTGCTGTGGTTTGTTAAGTGGTCAGAAGAAGAAGAATTGGATATCCTGACTATGAGGATCAAACCTACCTACTGTAAGGAACTTGACACTCTTAACCAGTAGGAAGTAGTATAAATAGGTCTATGCTCCCTTTCCCCTCTAACCTTCTTTCTCTCTTACCTTGTGTTGGGGGTATTGGAGGGAATGGTGTGGAATAAGGGTTGGAAGGGTGGTAGGTAATAGAACCCAATAAAATAGTAAAGACAAAGTATGCCAACACTCCTGTCTGCTTGAAGGGTTACACTGTTGGAATGTAAATGTAAAAGAAAATGTCCTCAGTAGGAAAGAAACTGGAGACTTTTGTAATTTCATCCAAATACTTCTAAACTCTAAATGAACATTTACAATCTCAAGAAAAAATATAAAGAGGAAATAATAATGTATTCTAAGAGTTATCTGTAAGCCTACATTATTTTGGTGTATTTAATCATATTCCTAATTTTTAAATGATCTATAGATTTTCAGTGGTGGTAACCAATATATTAACTCCATGATTGAAAACATTTGTTAATATAAAATTGGGTATTTTTATGGTGGCTATATGTATTTTGACAAATTTTTAACATTCAAAAATTCTAATTTTTGAGTAAATAATACAAAGTTAACTTCTTCACAACTTTGTCCTCATTTTATGATTTCCAGAAATTATATTTGACACTAAAAATATTTTATATATTACTATTTGTCATTAGAACTAGAACAGAACTTGGAACTAGTTTTAACAGCTTCCTAACAACTGTCCTTGTGTTGACAACTGTCTCTACTGTCTAAGGATTGAACTCCTCATAGAATTCATAGGGAGTCCTTCCTTTATAAAGAAGCAGGTAGGTTTGAATTACTATTCATGAAAGCGTTCTTTAAAGAAAAAAAATGACTAATTTTGCATAAGAGTGGGATGAGAATTGTTTTTAGAGACTCAGGTCTTTCCAAAATATGAATATATGACATAAAATGTCTTTACATAGCAAGGCAATTATTTACACAATTAAAAGTTGTCCATATTGGTCTGCCTTAGTCAGTTTGATAAATGTATTTTGCAATTTTTATTAAATACTCATTGAAGTATTTCACTTGATGAAAAAGATGTGTGTGTGTGTGTGTGTGTAAAGCTTTGAAGGAACTATTATTCTCTTTACTAACCAAATAGAAAAACTGATATTCAGAATGATATGAATGTATATATGTAAATATGTATGCATATATAATGCTTGACTTTTCATACATATAAGTGTATACAATTTGTATTTGAGAAAAAGACAAGTGCTTTTCTCTAAATACCTTTTATTTCAGGAAGAAAATTCATACATTGTTTAAGATGTTTGTGTCAAGAACTACGTTGTAAAAAGTAACCTTAACATTTGTCAGTGGGAATTAACATGTGGACAATATTTATTGCACCTTCAATTGGATGTACTTTACTGTAAGAGTAGCATGGATAAAATAAGCTTTGTGTAGATTCAAAAAATAATGTGTCTCTCCTTTCCTTGGAGCTAGGGTGTGGTGATGATTGCCTTGAATATGGCAAACCATCAAGTCTGGATTGCAGCACATGGGCTACTTGTCTAATAGCCATCTGTGTCTAGACTAGAGAACTTTGTGAAGCTCATATACTATAAAAACTGACATGAAAGTGTAGGATTAGATTTTTTAAGACCAACATTAATAAGAGTTCTTAAATGCTTTATACTCCCTTGTACCCCACCACTCACCAGAGGTAGTGGAAAGGAAAGGTTAGTAGAGCAAAGGGTGATGTGGACCTATTTAGAGATATTCTTTGGGGGTGTATCTAATCTTTGTTGTCAGGATATCTGCAGTTAAGTTCACATGAATCTGCAGTGGTGGCTCAATCCACTTGCAAACACCATTCATGAATTTGTAACAGCAGCTTGATCCAGAAGAAACAGAGAGGCTCTGCCAATCAGCTCCAAGTCTGCAGAAGTGGTAAGAAGCCACTGAAACACCACCAGAAGTTCTTTGGTATATTTCTCTGTATGAAATCATGACAAATGATCAGCAAAGAAGGCAAGGCATGCCAATGCCACAACTAGTGAAGAACAGTGTCAGCAAAGCCCAAAGAAGACCAGTAAAGAAAGGCAAGGTGAACCAATGCCAGAGTGTTTTTCTCTCTCAGTTGGGTTATATTTATACACCTTCCAAACATCACATGTCCTCTCAAGCATCTACTCTAGTGAAACATCACATGCCCTTTTTCCAGCCAATTTCCAGAAAAACACTATGTGTCTGATTTCATCAAAACATCCTCTCATAAGACAGTTTTCCAGAAAACAAAATTATATACACAATTGAGTCTCCAAAGAAACCAGAAATTTCCACTTCACGAAAGCCCACAGGTAACAGTTTGTTTTGTATGAGTGTATGTATGTGAATATCGTTTGACATAGCAGAAGGATGGGCAATTTCAGAGCTCTATACCAGCTATCATTAGGTCCAGACAGGTAGCACAAATTAGTGACCATATGATATGTCTCTTGTGTCCCTCTTTAACTCATCTTGGCATCACCCTTATTCTTGCCATTAATATAGAAAACACTGTGTAAAGGCTTTGACTGGTATCACACAGATACAGCCTGAAAATTGTGTGTCTCACGTCTCATTTTCTCTGACAATGGCTTTTCAAACCATATAATGTGATTTGTAGATACCCAGTCTCAATGCTGGGACAATTAAATAATAGAAATGTAGGCTAAGGACCTCCTGTAGCCACTGGCACCAGTGTTTTTTGGGCAAATGTGCCCTCCTTCAATTGTATTGTGGAGTAGCTATGGAATCTATGGCAAAATATTTCTTTAAAGACCTTAGGAAATAGTAGTTACCCATTGCCAAGGATGTCTCTAGACTCTCATTGAAGTGACTCTACATCTCCATATTTTACCACCTGTTACCTTCTGAATGAGCTGTTACGGGTCTTTTTGGACATTGACTTTTCTTCTAGCATAGTAGAGGATAATTCAGGATGCTACATGAGGCTTGTGTTCTGGTTACTGTAACAGGTTGTTGGCAGGCATGCCTAATGTCATATTGGTTGTTTTACCAAGAAAGAGTATAAATCTGGAATTTTTGTATTTTGATTCTTAAGTACTAGAGATAGTTTAAAGTACTTTAGTGGATAGATGAAAACATAGTTGCAAACAGTATTTGTTTCCTGGGTTCCATTTTGTGGTCAGTGGGCTGTTTGAATGGAAAACAACTCACCTCTTCAATAGATTGTTTTCTCCAGCGGAAGGCTTGGGTTCTTCACATGAGGTCAGCTGCACATGGTTATTATTGAAAGCACAGAGAAAATGTTGTCAACTCTGTAAATGAATTGGCATTACTGTCAATATTATCACTGAGAGACTAGGGTGGTCCCCACAGGTTTACTTCAGAAGAGATAACATTGATCAAGGATGTTAGCTGGTGGGGTATCACCTCCTTTCATAGATTTACAAGTGGATGCTGCTGCTACTTCAAGTAAAACCAGAAAACCACACACACACTACAACACACACACACACACACACACACACACACAGAAAGAGAGAGAGAGAGAGAGAGAACAGCACAAAGCAAGCTCTTATTTCCATATGCCTCTTCCCTACCTTGCCTCAGACTAGCGCCTCCCACCAGCAGACAGCTCATGTTTGCTATGCTATCATTCCTATCATTTCTTCTCTTCCTTTTTGCTCCCTTTCCCCCTCTCTTCTTTTTTGATACAGAGTCTCATATAACCTAGGCTGGCTTAATACTCTGTATTTGAGGAAGGATTTGAACTTACAATCTTCCTGGCTATAATTTCCTGATGGCTGGTATTTTGGGTGTATGACCAGATTATACACACCTGGGGCTCAGACCCCAGAATTTGGTAAGCCTAATATTCCAAAGTGCTAAATACTCCATTACATATGCCTGGAGATTAGAGTCTCCTGGACTCACTACAAGCACTTACAGCTCCATGCTTTGGTCTTCGGTGGGTGAAGTGGAGTTCTGAATGGTAGGTAGCCACATGTCTGACTATTACTTACTATTTGTGGCTCCTGAGCAAAACTGTGTCCAGGTATTACTAGTTCTACAAAAGAACTACTGCCTGAACCAGAAAAACAGCTGGTATGTTGGTCTCTGCACTGAGGAGGTTGAAGCAGAAGGATAGTGAATTCAAGACTAGCTTAGGCTTACTAGAGAATCTGAATTCAGCTGGGGCTACATTCTGAGACCCTTTCAGAGAGAGGGGGAGGGCAGGGGGGGAGAGGGGAGGGAAGAAGAGGGAGAGGAAGGAGAAAAATAAAACAGGGTTGGGAGTCCTGAGGATATTTTTTGGAGCAGGTATCTACTGTAAAGAGTTTGTTGTTAATTTTTAAATGTAACTATGTTCCTATCTATATGTCCCTTGTATGAGGAATTACATCTCACAAGAATAGAACAAATAGACTACTAACATGAAATTAAAATGATTTAGGCCATCTTATTGCACAACTCTGTTCCAATCTCAGCCCTTCAAAAAGATTCATTGGTGCTCAGAGAATAGATGCTTCTTTGAGTGGACATCTACTTATACAATGCTCTTGACCACCCAGAGCCAAATAAGTCCATATACCCTTGTAAACATTGAAGAAATTTCTTTAAGGAGACAACATCTTCCTCTTTTCAGACATCCTTCCAAAACCCCCTTTTGTTTCATCAGTTGGGAAAGTCCAGAAATAGCAGAAATTCTAGTCACTCAAAACGTAGTCAGGATTCTGTACTATTCAGTTAATACAGAGTCCCACAAGGATTAAAATATTTACACTAGCATTATGTTGTTGAATGAAGCCAGATTTAATTGAAATGCACATGGAATTTTGATTGAGAATTATTTAGTGTGTTTGTAAATGATGTAATTTTGTTAAGACTTCACCTATTCAATGGCCACTCTGAGACTCAGAGACAGAGTGAATCCATCGGACTCTTAATCAGTGGCTCATTTGCTTCCATTCAAATGTGCACTTGAGTATTTATTTATTAATGTATTTATTTTACCATAAGCATTTAAAAATATACCCAGAGAATGCTGCCAATTGCAGCAAGAGCTTGGGAGGTATCAATAAGAGAAAACGACCTAGCATGATTTCGTGAAGCCTGACCAAAGAGTGAAAGATGCCAATAAAATCTGAGAGCCAAGCTCATCATCTTGCTAAATTAGATACAGCCAGCCAGGCCTGCAGAGAGGCAGGCATCTAAATGGGAAGGGCTCAGGGTATAGCCATGGAAGCCATTGAGAATGTTCTCCCACAAGCTTATGTTCACATGATAATCACAAAACTTAATTAAAAATCACTGGTATTTTCTCTATTTGTTTCCCAGGCAGAAAGCTCAAATACCAGACTGAATGGCTCAAAATTGAACACCTGGCAACCCTAATGACTTCATTTGCACAGTGACTTATACTGTTGGGCAGATTTAGAAATGGAAGGTGGGGGAGGAAAGCACAGGGAGCTCAAGGAGATTCAAGAGAAAAAGAATGGTGTGTGTGTGTGTGTGTGTGTGTGTGTGTGTGTGTGTGTGTGTGTGATTGGTTTACGAAGGTTTTTCAGGAGTTGATGCCTTTATTTCTGACTCCATGTTGTTGTAAGTCTGTCCTCCTTTTCTTACTGTTTTTTTTTTTTTAATTCTTGCTCTAAGTATTCATCTCTACAGCTTTGACTCTATCCTTACAGAGTTTTAGAAGCCCACTGGATTCAGCTTTGCTGTTTCTGACTGAATTCAGGCCCTGTCTGAATTTTGTAAAAGGAACACTGTGATTCAGAGACATGGATAGGAGTAATAGGTCTGAATAATACCATCCCTTCTCAGTTGTCTGTTAAGACAGCCCAGTTTTTCTTCTTTCTACTCAGATGAAAAAAAAATATGGGAGGATGATAATAAGAGATACTTTAAAGATGTTAAAGATATTTGTAATTAGTGTAAACAGGCTTACCCTCAACATAAATGGGCTCCAGGACCTAAAATGCTTTTGCATTTTATATCTAAAAGTTTCATGTTACAGATTACCCTATGAACTGCTAAGTAAATTCTTCTGCTAACCATGAAAGATATACTTTCAACAGTCTGAGTTTAAATTTCTGTGTCTGTTCAGGTTTCCTGAAGAATATTGAAACCATGTCCTACGTGAACCTAATGTCTATCTTCAAGAGAAATCCCAACACTCTCTCTCTCTCTCTCTCTCTCTCTCTCTCTCTCTCTCTCTCTCTC